>CAKAJE020000133.1:0-187726 GCA_916610135.2 Macropis europaea | reverse complement strand
CCTAGCCCAGTATGCTATCTGAAATAGGAGCGACGTAAATTGAACAAATGTGATAGAATTTCCCTGAAATCTTATATTAATCAAAATATAAAATGATGTAATCGGGTCTCTGATTACTGTATCATAGAAGCTTAGCAGTGCATTTTACTCGCCCTTCCACGCGCTTTAAGATGCCGCCTAGCCCAGTACGCTATCTGATATAGGAGCGACGTAAATTGAACAAATGTGATACAATATCCCTGAAATCTTATATTAAACAAAATATAAAATGATCTAATCGGGTCTCTGATTGCCCTATCATAGAAGTTTAGTAGTGCATTTTACTCGCCATTCCACGAGCTTTAAGATGCCGCCTAGCACAGTACGCTATCTGAAATAGGAGCGACGTAAATTGAACAAATGTGATAGAATTTCGCTGAATTCTTACATTAACCATAATGTAAAATGATATAATCGGGTCTCTGTTCGCCCTAAAATAGAAGTATAATAGTGCATTTCACTCGTCATTGCATGCGCTTTGAGATGCCGCCTAGCCCAATACGCTATCTGAAATAGGAGCGACGTAAATTGAACAAATGTGATAGAATTTCGCTGAATTCTTAAAGTAACCTTAATATAAAATGATCTAATCGGGTCTCTGGTTTCCCTACCATAGAAGTTTCATAGTGCATTTTACTCGCCATTCCACGCGGCTTAAGATGCCGTCTAGCACAGTTCGCTATCTGAAATAGGAGCGACGTAAATTGAACAAATGTGATAGAATTTCGCTGAAATCTTATATTAACCATAATATAAAATGATCTAATCGGGTCCCTGTTTGCCCTACCCTAGAAGTTTAATAGTGCATTTCACTCGTCATTTCATGCGCTTTGAGATACCGCTTAGCACAGTACGCTATCTGAAATAGGAGCGACGTAAATTGGACAAATGTGATAGAATTTCGCTGAATTCTTATATTAACCATAATATAAAATGATC
Source organism: Macropis europaea (assembly GCA_916610135.2). Classification (NCBI taxonomy): domain Eukaryota; kingdom Metazoa; phylum Arthropoda; class Insecta; order Hymenoptera; family Melittidae; genus Macropis; species Macropis europaea. The sequence goes on along the minus strand of CAKAJE020000133.1, from coordinate 186,748 downwards.
TAATCGGGTCCCTGTTTGCCCTACCCTAGAAGTTTAATAGTGCATTTTACTCGCCATTCCACGCGCTCTAAGATGCCGCCCAGCCCAGTACGCTGTCTGAAATAGAAGCGACGTAAATTGAACAAGTGTGATAGAATCTCGCTGAATACTTATATTAACCTTAATGTAAAATGATCTAATCGGGTCTCTGTTCGCCCTACCATAGAAGTTTAATAGTGCATTTCACTCATCATTTCATGCGCTTTGAGATGACGCTTAACCCAATACGCTATCTGAAATAGGAGCGACGTAAGTTGAACAAATGTGACAGAATTACGCTGCATTCTTATATTCACCTTAATGTAAAATGATCTCTTCGGGTCTCTGTTCGCCCTACCCTAGAAGTATAATAGTGCATTTCACTCGTCATTTCATGCGCTTTGAGATGCCGCCTATCCCAATACGCTATCTGAAATAGGAGCGACGTAAATTGAACAAATGTGATAGAATTTCGCTGGATTCTTAAAGTAACCTTAATATAAAATGATCTAATCGGGTCTCTGGTTTCCCTACCATAGAAGTTTCATAGTGCATTTTACTCGCCATTCCACGGGCCTTAAGATGCCGTCTAGCACAGTACGCTACCTGAAATAGGAGCGACGTAAGTTGAACAAATGTGATAGAATTACGCTGAATTCTTATATTAACCGTAATATAAAATGATCTAATCGGGTCTCTGTTTGCCTTATCCTAGAAGTTTGATAGTGTATTTTACTCGCCATTTCATGCGCTTTGAGATGCCGGTTAGCCCAATACGCTATCTGAAATAGGAGCGACGTAAATTGAACAAATGTGATAGAATTTTGCTGAATTCTTAAAATAACCACAATATAAAATGATCTAATCGGGTCTCTGTTTGCCCTACCCTAGTAGTTTAATTGTGCATTTTACTCGCCATTTCATGCGCTTTTCGATGCCGCTTATCCCAATACGCTATCTGAAATAGGAGCGACGTACGTTGAACGAATGTGATAGAATTTCGCTGAATTCTTTTAAGAACCATAATGTAAAATGATCTAATCGGGTCTCTGTTCGCCCTAGCCTAGAAGTTTAATAGCGCACTTTATTCACCATTTCATGCGCCTTGAGATGCCGCTTAGCCCAATACGCTATCTGAAATAGAAGCGACGAAAATTGAACAAATGTGATAGAATTTCGCTGAATTCTTATATTAACCAAAATATAAAATGATCTAATCGGGTCTCTGTGTGCCTTATCCTAGAAGTTTAATAGTGCATTGCACTCGTCATTTCATGCGCTTTGAGATGCCGCTACGCACAATAAGCTATCTGGAATAGCAGCGGCGTAAATTGAACAAATGTGATAGAATTACGCCGAATTCTTATATTAACCGTAATATAAAATGATCTAATCGGGTCTCTGTTTGCCTTATCCTAGAAGTTTAATAGTGCATTTTACTCGCCATTCCACGCACTTTATGATGCCGCCTAGCCCAATACGCTATCTGAAATAGGAGCGACGTAAATTGAACAAATGTGATAGAATTTTGCTGAATGCTTAAATTAACCACAATATAAAATGATCTAATCGGGTCTCTGTTTGCCCTACCCTAGTAGTTTAATTGTGCATTTTACTCGCCATTCCGCGCGCTTTAAGATGACGCATAGCCCAGTTCGCTATCTGAAATATGAGCGACGTAAATTGAACAAATGTGACAGAATTACGCTGCATTCTTATATTCACCTTAATGTAAAATGATCTCTTCGGGTCTCTGTTCGCCCTACCCTAGAAGTATAATAGTGCATTTCACTCGTCATTTCATGCGCTTTGAGATGCCGCCTATCCCAATACGCTATCTGAAATAGGAGCGACGTAAATTGAACAAATGTGATAGAATTTCGCTGAATTCTTAAAGTAACCTTAATATAAAATGATCTAATCGGGTCTCTGGTTTCCCTACCATAGAAGTTTCATAGTGCATTTTACTCGCCATTCCACGGGCCTTAAGATGCCGTCTAGCACAGTACGCTACCTGAAATAGGAGCGACGTAAGTTGAACAAATGTGATAGAATTACGCTGAATTCTTATATTAACCGTAATATAAAATGATCTAATCGGGTCTCTGTTTGCCTTATCCTAGAAGTTTGATAGTGTATTTTACGCGCCATTTCATGCGCTTTGAGATGCCGGTTAGCCCAATACGCTATCTGACATAGGAGCGACGTAAATTGAACAAATGTGATAGAATTTTGCTGAATTCTTAAAATAACCACAATATAAAATGATCTAATCGGGTCTCTGTTTGCCCTACCCTAGTAGTTTAATTGTGCATTTTACTCGCCATTTCATGCGCTTTTCGATGCCGCTTATCCCAATACGCTATCTGAAATAGGAGCGACGTACGTTGAACGAATGTGATAGAATTTCGCTGAATTCTTTTATGAACCATAATGTAAAATGATCTAATCGGGTCTCTGTTCGCCCTAGCCTAGAAGTTTAATAGCGCACTTTATTCACCATTTCATGCGCCTTGAGATGCCGCTTAGCCCAATACGCTATCTGAAATAGAAGCGACGAAAATTGAACAAATGTGATAGAATTTCGCTGAATTCTTATATTAACCAAAATATAAAATGATCTAATCGGGTCTCTGTTTGCCTTGTCCTAGAAGTTTAATAGTGCATTGCACTCGTCATTTCATGCGCTTTGAGATGCCGCTACGCACAATAAGCTATTTGGAATAGCAGCGGCGTAAATTGAACAAATGTGATAGAATTACGCCGAATTCTTATATTAACCGTAATATAAAATGATCTAATCGGGTCTCTGTTTGCCTTATCCTAGAAGTTTAATAGTGCATTTTACTCGCCATTCCACGCACTTTATGATGCCGCCTAGCCCAATACGCTATCTGAAATAGGAGCGACGTAAATTGAACAAATGTGATAGAATTTTGCTGAATGCTTAAATTAACCACAATATAAAATGATCTAATCGGGTCTCCGTTTGCCCTACCCTAGTAGTTTAATTGTGCATTTTACTCGCCATTCCGCGCGCTTTAAGATGACGCATAGCCCAGTTCGCTATCTGAAATATGAGCGACGTAAATTGAACAAATGTGACAGAATTACGCTGCATTCTTATATTCACCTTAATGTAAAATGATCTCTTCGGGTCTCTGTTCGCCCTACCCTAGAAGTATAATTGTGCATTTCACTCGTCATTTCATGCGCTTTGAGATGCCGCCTATCCCAATACGCTATCTGAAATAGGAGCGTCGTAAATTGAACAAGTGTGATAGAATTTCGCTGAATTCTTAAAGTAACCATAATATTAGATGATGTAATCGGGTCTCTGCTTGCCCTACCCTCGAAGTTTAATAGTGCATTTTACTCGCCATTTCATGCGCTTTGAGATGCCGCTTAGCCCAATACGCTATCTGAAATAGGAGCGACGTAAATTGAACAAGTGTGATAGAATTTTGCTGAATGCTTAAATTAACCACAATATAAAATGATCTAATCGGGTCTCTGTTTGCCCTACCCTAGTGGTTTAATTGTGCATTTTACTCGCCATTTCATGCGCTTTGAGATGCCGCTTATCCCAATACGCTATCTGAAATAGGAGCGACGTAAGTTGAACAAATGTGATAGAATTTCGCTGAATTCTTATATTAACCAAAATATAAAATAATCTAATCGGGTCTCTGTTTGCCTTATCCTAGAAGTTTAGTATTGCATTCTACTCGCCATTTCATGCGCTTTGAGATGCCGCTTAGCCCAACACGCTATCTGAAATAGGAGCGACGTAAACAGAACAAATGTGATAGAATTTCCCTGAAATCTTATATTAAACAAAATATAAAATGATCTAATCGGGTCTCTGATTGCCCTATCATAGAAGTTTAGTAGTGCATTCTACTCGCCATTCCACGCGCTTTAAGATGCCGCCTAGCCCAGGACGCTATCTGAAATAGGAGCGACGTAAATTGAACAAATGTGATAAAATTTTACTGACATCTTAAATTAACCATAATATAAAATGATCTAATCGGGTCTCTGTTTGCCTTATCCTAGAAGTTTAATAGGGCATTTTACTCGCCATTTCATGCGCTTTAAAATGCCGCTTAGCGCAATACGCTATCTGAAATAGGAGCGACGTAAATTGAACAAGTGTGATAGAATTTCACTGAATTCTTAAATTAACCATAATATAAAATGATCTAATCGGGTCTTTGTTTGACCTACCCTAGAAGTTTAATAGTGCAGTTTACTCGCCATTTCATGTGCTTTGAGATGCCGCATAGCCCAATACGCTATCTGGAATAGGAGCGACGTAAATTGATCAAATGTGATAGAATTTCCCTGAATTCTTATATTAACCTTAATGTAAAATGATCTAATCGGGTCTCTGTTCGCCCTACCATAGAAGTCTAATAGTGCATTTCACTCGCCATTTCATGCGCTTTGAGATGCCGCTTAGCCCAATACGCTATCTGAAATAGGAGCGACGTAAATTGAACAAATGTGATAGAATTTTGCTGAATTCTTAAATTAACCATAATATTAGATGATGTAATCGGGTCTCTGCTTGCCCTACCCTCGCAGTTTAATAGTGCATTTTACTCGCCATTTCATGCGCTTTGAGATGCCGCTTAGCCCAATACGCTATCTGAAATAGGAGCGACGTAAATTTTACAAATGTGATAGAATTTCGTTGAATTCTTATATTAACCAATATATAAAATGATCTAATCGGGTCTCTGATTGCCCTATCATAGAAGTTTCATAGTGCATTTTACTCGCCATTCCACGGGCCTTAAGATGCCGTCTAGCACAGTACGCTACCTGAAATAGGAGCGACGTAAGTTGAACAAATGTGATAGAATTACGCTGAATTCTTATATTAACCGTAATATAAAATGATCTAATCGGGTCTCTGTTTGCCTTATCCTAGAAGTTTGATAGTGTATTTTACTCGCCATTTCATGCGCTTTGAGATGCCGGTTAGCCCAATACGCTATCTGAAATAGGAGCGACGTAAATTGAACAAATGTGATAGAATTTTGCTGAATTCTTAAAATAACCACAATATAAAATGATCTAATCGGGTCTCTGTTTGCCCTACCCTAGTAGTTTAATTGTGCATTTTACTCGCCATTTCATGCGCTTTTCGATGCCGCTTATCCCAATACGCTATCTGAAATAGGAGCGACGTACGTTGAACGAATGTGATAGAATTTCGCTGAATTCTTTTAAGAACCATAATGTAAAATGATCTAATCGGGTCTCTGTTCGCCCTAGCCTAGAAGTTTAATAGCGCACTTTATTCACCATTTCATGCGCCTTGAGATGCCGCTTAGCCCAATACGCTATCTGAAATAGAAGCGACGAAAATTGAACAAATGTGATAGAATTTCGCTGAATTCTTATATTAACCAAAATATAAAATGATCTAATCGGGTCTCTGTTTGCCTTATCCTAGAAGTTTAATAGTGCATTGCACTCGTCATTTCATGCGCTTTGAGATGCCGCTACGCACAATAAGCTATTTGGAATAGCAGCGGCGTAAATTGAACAAATGTGATAGAATTACGCCGAATTCTTATATTAACCGTAATATAAAATGATCTAATCGGGTCTCTGTTTGCCTTATCCTAGAAGTTTAATAGTGCATTTTACTCGCCATTCCACGCACTTTATGATGCCGCCTAGCCCAATACGCTATCTGAAATAGGAGCGACGTAAATTGAACAAATGTGATAGAATTTTGCTGAATGCTTAAATTAACCACAATATAAAATGATCTAATCGGGTCTCCGTTTGCCCTACCCTAGTAGTTTAATTGTGCATTTTACTCGCCATTCCGCGCGCTTTAAGATGACGCATAGCCCAGTTCGCTATCTGAAATATGAGCGACGTAAATTGAACAAATGTGACAGAATTACGCTGCATTCTTATATTCACCTTAATGTAAAATGATCACTTCGGGTCTCTGTTCGCCCTACCCTAGAAGTATAATTGTGCATTTCACTCGTCATTTCATGCGCTTTGAGATGCCGCCTATCCCAATACGCTATCTGAAATAGGAGCGTCGTAAATTGAACAAATGTGATAGAATTTCGCTGAATTCTTAAAGTAACCATAATATTAGATGATGTAATCGGGTCTCTGCTTGCCCTACCCTCGAAGTTTAATAGTGCATTTTACTCGCCATTTCATGCGCTTTGAGATGCCGCTTAGCCCAATACGCTATCTGAAATAGGAGCGACGTAAATTGAACAAGTGTGATAGAATTTTGCTGAATGCTTAAATTAACCACAATATAAAATGATCTAATCGGGTCTCTGTTTGCCCTACCCTAGTGGTTTAATTGTGCATTTTACTCGCCATTTCATGCGCTTTGAGATGCCGCTTATCCCAATACGCTATCTGAAATAGGAGCGACGTAAGTTGAACAAATGTGATAGAATTTCGCTGAATTCTTATATTAACCAAAATATAAAATAATCTAATCGGGTCTCTGTTTGCCTTATCCTAGAAGTTTAGTATTGCATTCTACTCGCCATTTCATGCGCTTTGAGATGCCGCTTAGCCCAACACGCTATCTGAAATAGGAGCGACGTAAACAGAACAAATGTGATAGAATTTCCCTGAAATCTTATATTAAACAAAATATAAAATGATCTAATCGGGTCTCTGATTGCCCTATCATAGAAGTTTAGTAGTGCATTCTACTCGCCATTCCACGCGCTTTAAGATGCCGCCTAGCCCAGGACGCTATCTGAAATAGGAGCAACGTAAATTCAACAAATGTGATAAAATTTTACTGACATCTTAAATTAACCATAATATAAAATGATCTAATCGGGTCTCTGTTTGCCTTATCCTAGAAGTTTAATATGGCATTTCACTCGCCATTTCATGCGCTTTGAAATGCCGCTTAGCGCAATACGCTATCTGAAATAGGAGCGACGTAAATTGAACAAGTGTGATAGAATTTCACTGAATTCTTAAATTAACCATAATATAAAATGATCTAATCGGGTCTTTGTTTGACCTACCCTAGAAGTTTAATAGTGCAGTTTACTCGCCATTTCATGTGCTTGCGATGCCGCATAGCCCAATACGCTATCTGGAATAGGAGCGACGTAAATTGATCAAATGTGATAGAATTTCCCTGAATTCTTATATTAACCTTAATGTAAAATGATCTAATCGGGTCTCTGTTCGCCCTACCATAGAAGTCTAATAGTGCATTTCACTCGCCATTTCATGCGCTTTGAGATGCCGCTTAGCCCAATACGCTATCTGAAATAGGAGCGACGTAAATTGAAGAAATGTGATAGAATTTTGCTGAATTCTTAAATTAACCATAATATTAGATGATGTAATCGGGTCTCTGCTTGCCCTACCCTCGCAGTTTAATAGTGCATTTTACTCGCCATTTCATGCGCTTTGAGATGCCGCTTAGCCCAATACGCTATCTGAAATAGGAGCGACGTAAATTTTACAAATGTGATAGAATTTCGCTGAATTCTTATATTAACCAAAATATAAAATGATCTAATCGGGTCTCTGATTGCCCTAGCATAGAAGTTTAATAGTGCATTTTACTCGCCATTTCGAGCGCTTTCAGATGCCGCCTAGCCCAGTACGCTATCTGAGATAGGAGCGACGTAAATTGAGCAAATGTGATAGAATTTCGCTGAATTCTTAAATTAACCATAATATAAAATGATCTAATCGGGTCTCTGTTTGCCCTACCCTAGAAGTTTAATAGTGCATTTCACTCGTCATTTCATGCGCTTTGAGATGCCGCTAAGCCCAATAAGCTATCTGTAATAGGAGCGACGTAAATTTTACAAATGTGATAGAATTTCGTTGAATTCTTATATTAACCAATATATAAAATGATCTAATCGGGTCTCTGATTGCCCTATCATAGAAGTTTAATAGTGCATTTTACTCGCCATTCCACGCGCTTTAAGATGCCGCCTAGCCCAGTACGCTATCTGAAATAGGAACAACGTAAGTTGAACAAATGTGATAGAATTACGCTGAATTCTTATATTAACCGTAATATAAAATGATCTAATCGGGTCTCTGTTTGCCAAATCATAGAAGTTTAATAGTGCATTTTACTCGCCATTTCATGTGCTTTAAGGTGCCTTATAGCCCAATACGCTATCTGGAATAGGAGCGACGTAAATTGAACAAATGTGATACAATTTTGCTGAATTCTTAAATTAACCATAATATAAAATGACCTAATCGGGTCTCTGTTTGCCCTACCCTAGAAGTTTAATAGTGCATTTCACTCGTCAATTCATGCGCTTTGAGATGCCTCTAAGCCCAATAAGCTATCTGTAATAGAAGCGACGTAAATTGAACAGATGTGATAGAATTTCGCTAAATTCTTAAATTAACTATAATATAAAATGATCTAATCGGGTCACTGATTGCCCTACCCTAGAAGTTTAATAGTGCATTTTGCTCGCCATTTCATGCGCTTTGACATGCCGCTTAGCCCAATACGCTATCTGAAATATGAGCGACGTAAATTGAACAAATGTGATAGAATTTCGCTGAATTCTTATATTAACCAAAATATAAAATGATCTAATCGGGTCTCTGTTTGCCTTATCCCAGAAGTTTAGTATTGCATTTTACTCGCCATTTCATGCGCTTTGAGATGCCGCTTATCCCAATACGCTATCTGAAATAGGAGCGACGTAAGTTGAACAAATGTGATAGAATTTCGTTGAATTCTTATATGAACCAAAATATAAAATGATCTAATCGGGTCTCTTATTGCCCTATCATAGAAGTTTCATAGGGCATTTTACTCGCCATTCCACGCGCTTTCAGATGCCGCCTAGCCCAGTACGCTATCTGAAATAGGAACGACAATAATTGAACAAGTGTGATAGAATTTCGTTGAATTCTTAAATTAACCATAATATAAAATGATCAAATCGGGTCTCTGTCTGCCATACCCTAGCAGTTTAATAGTGCATTTTATTCGCCATTTCATGCGCTTTGAGATGCCGCTTAGCCCAACACGCTATCTGAAATAGGAGCGACGTAAATTGAACAAATGTGATAGAATTTCCCTGAAATCTTATATTAAACAATATATAAAATGATCTAATCGGGTCTCTGATTGCCCTATCATAGAAGTTTAGTAGTGCATTCTACTCGCCATTCCACGCGCTTCAACATGCCGCCTAGCCCAGTACGCTATCTGAAATAGGAGCGACGTAAATTGAACAAATGTGATAAAATTTTGCTGACATCTTAAATTAACCATAATATAAAATGATCTAATCGGGTCTCTGTTTGCCGTATCCTAGAAGTTTAATAGGGCATTTTACTCGCCATTTCATGCGCTTTGAAATGCCGCTTAGCCCAATACGCTATCTGAAATAGGAGCGACGTAAATTGAACAAGTGTGATAGAATTTCACTGAATTCTTAAATTAACCATAATATAAAATGATCTAATCGGGTCTCTGTTTGCCCTACCCTAGAAGTTTAATAGTGCATTTCACTCGTCATTTCATGCGCTTTGAGATGCCGCTAAGCCCAATAAGCTATCTGTAATAGGAGCGACGTAAATTTTACAAATGTGATAGAATTTCGTTGAATTCTTATATTAACCAATATATAAAATGATCTAATCGGGTCTCTGATTGCCCTATCATAGAAGTTTAATAGTGCATTGTACTCGCCATTCCACGCGCTTTAAGGTGCCGCCTAGCCCAGTACTCTATCTGAAATAGGAACAACGTAAGTTGAACAAATGTGATAGAATTACGCTGAATTCTTATATTAACCGTAATATAAAATGATCTAATCGGGTCTCTGTTTGCCCTTCCCTAGAAGTTTAACAGTGCATTTTACTCGCCAATTCCTGCGCTTTGATATGCCGCTTAGCCCAATACGCTATCTGAAATAGGAGCGTCGTACATTGAACAAACGTGATAGAATTACCCAGAATTCTTATATTAACCTTAATGTAAAACGATCTAATCGGTTCTCTGTTCGCCGTATCCTAGAAGTTTAATACTGCACTTCACTCGTCATTTCATGTGCTTTGAGTTGCCGCTTACCCCAATACGATATCTGAAATAGGAGCGATGTAAATTGAACAAATGTGATAGAATTTTGCTGAATTCTTAAATTAACCATAATATAAAATGATCTAATCGGGTCTCTGTTTGCCCTACCCTAGAAGTTTAATAGTGCGTTTTACTCGCCATTTCATGCGCTTTGAGATGGCGCTTAACCCAATACGCTATCTGAAATAGTAGCGACGTAAATTGAACAAATGTGATAGAATTTGGCTGAATTCTTAAATTAACCATAATATAAAATGATCTAATCGGGTCTCTGTTTGCCTTACCCTAGAACTTTAATAGTGCATTTTACTCGCCATTTCATGCGATTTGAGATGCCGCTTAGCCCAATACGCTATCTGAAATAGGAGCGACGTAAATTGAACAAATGTGATAGAATTTCCCTGAAATCTTATATTAAACAAAATATAAAATGATCTAAACGGGACTCTGATTGCCCTATCATAGAAGTTTAGTAGTGCATTTTACTCGCCCATCCACGTGCTTTAAGATGCCGTCTAGCCCAGTACACTATCTGAAATAGGAGCGACGTATGTTGAACAAATGTGATAGAATTACGCTGAATTCTTATATTAACCGTAATATAAAATGATCTAATCGGGTTTCTGTTCGCCCTATCCTAGAAGATTACTAGTGCATTTCACTCGTCATTTCATGCGGTTTGAGATGCCGCTTAGCCCAATACGCTATCTGCAATAGGAGCGACGTAAATTGAACAAATGTGATAGAACTTGGCTGAATTCTTAAATTAACCATAATATAAAATGATCTAATCGGGTCTCTGCTTGCCCTACCCTAGAAGTTTAACAGTGCATTTTACTCGCCATTTCATGCGCTTTGAGATGCCGCTTAGCCCAATACGCTATCTGAAATAGGAGCGACGTAAATTGAACAAATGTGATAGAATTTCCCTGAATACTTATATTAACCTTAATGTAAAATGATCTAATCGGGTCTCTGTTCGCCCTACCCTAGAAGTTTAATAGTGCATTCCACTCGCCATTTCATGCGCTTTGAGATGCCGCTTAGCCCAATACGCTATCTGAAATAGGAGCGACGTAAATAGAACAATTGTGATAGAATTTCGCTGAATTCTTATATTAACCAAAATATAAAATGATCTAATCGGGTCTCTGATGGCCCTATCATAGAAGTTTAATAGTGCATTTTACTCGACAATCCACGCGCTTTAAGATTCCGCCTATCCCAGTTCGCTATCTGAAATAGGAGCGACGTAAATTGAACAAATGTGATAGAATTTCCCTGAAATCTTATATTAAACAAAATATAAAATGATCTAAACGGGACTCTGATTGCCCTATCATAGAAGTTTAGTAGTGCATTTTACTCGCCCTTCCACGTGCTTTAAGATGCCGCCTAGCCCAGTACACTATCTGAAATAGGAGCGACGTATGTTGAACAAATGTGATAGAATTTCGCTGAATTCTTATATTAACCAAAATATAAAATGATCTAATCGGGTCTCTGATTGCCCTATCATAGAAGTTTAATAGTGCATTTTACTCGCCAATCCACGCGCTTTAAGATTCCGCCTAGCCCAGTACGCTATCTGAAATAGGAGCGACGTAAATTGAACAAATGTGATAGAATTTGGCTGAATTCTTAAATTAACCATAATATAAAATGATCTAATCCGGTCTCTGTTTGCCCTACCCTAGAAGTTTAATAGTGCATTTTACTCACCATTTCATGCGCTTTGAGATGGCGCTTAGCCCAATACGCTATCTGAAGTAGGAGCGACGTAAGTTGAACAAATGTGATAGAATTTGGCTGAATTCTTAAATTAACCATAATATAAAATGATCTAATCGGGTCTCTGTTTGCCTCACCCTAGAAGTTTAATAGTGCATTTTACTCGCCATTTCATGCGATTTGAGATGCCGCTTAGCCCAATACGCTATCTGAAATAGGAGCGACGTAAATTGAATAAATGTGATAGAATTTGGCTGAATTCTTAAATTAACCATAATATAAAATGATCTAATTGGGTCTCTGTTTGCCCTACCCTAGAAGTTTAATAGTGCATTTTACTCGCCATTTCATGCGCATTGAGATGCCGCTTAGCCCAATACGCTATCTGAAATAGGAGCGACGTAAATTGAATAAATATGATAGAGTTCCGCTGAATTCTTAAATTAACCAAAATATAAAATGATCTAATCGGGACTCTGATTGCCCTATCATAGAAGTTTAGTAGTGCATTTTACTCGCCCTTCCACGCGCTTTAAGATCCCGCTTAGCCCAATACGCTATCTGCAATAGGAGCGACGTAAATTGAACAAATGTGATAGAATTTCGCTGAATTCTTAAATTAACCATAATATAAAATGATATAATCGGGTCTCTGTCTGCCCTATCATAGAAGTTTAATAGTGCATTTCACTCGTCATTTCATGCGCTTTGAGATGCCGCCTAGCCCAGTACGCTATCTGAAATAGGAGCGACGTAAGTTGAACAAATGTGATAGAATTACGCTGAATTAATATATTAACCTTAATGTAAAATGATCTAATCGGGTCTTTGTTCGCCCTACCCTTGAAGTTTAATAGTGCACATTGCTCGCCATTTCATGCGCTCTGAGATGGCGCTTAGCCCAATACGATATCTAAAATAGGAGCGAAGTAAATTCAACAAATGTGATAGAATTTCGCTGAATTCTTATATTAACCAAAATATAAAATGATCTAATCGGGTCTCTGATTGCCCTATCATAGAAGTTTAATAGTGCATTTTACTGGCCATTTCACGCGCTTTAAGATGCCGCCTAGCCCAGTACGCTATCTGAAATAGGAGCGAAGTTAATTGAACAAGTGTGATAGAATTTTGCTGAATTCTTAAATTAACCATAATATAAAATGATCTAATCGGGTCTCTGTTTGCCCTATCATAGAAGTTTAATAGTGCATTTCACTCGTCATTTCATGCGCTTTGAGATGCCGCCTAGCCCAGTACGCTATCTGAAATAGGAGCGACGTAAGTTGAACAAATGTGATAGAATTACGCTGAATTATTATATTAACCGTAATATAAAATTATCTAATCGGGTCTCTGTTTGCCCTACCCTAGAAGTTTAATAGTGCACTTTGCTCGCCATTTCATGCGCTTTGAGATGGCGCTTCGCCCAATAAGCTATCTGAAATAGGAGCGACGTAAATCGAACAAATGTGATAGAATTACGCTGAATTCTTATATTAACCGTATTATAAAATGATCTAATCGGGTCCCTGTTTGCCTTACCCTAGATGATTAATAGTGCATTTTACTCGCCATTTCATGCGCTTTGAGATGCCGCTTAGCCCAATACGCTATCTGAAATGGGAGCGACGTAAATTGAACAATTGTGATAGAATTTCGCTGAATTCTTATGTTAACCAAAATATAAAATGATCTAGTCGGGTCTCTGATTGCCCTATCATAGAAGTTTAATAGTGCATTTCACTCGTCATTTCATGCGCTTTAAGATGCCGCCTAGCCCAGTACGCTATCTCAAATTGGAGCGACGTAAATTGAACAAATCTGATAGAATTTCGCTGAATTCTTAAATTAACCATAATACTAAATGACCTAATCGGGTCTCTGTTCGCCCTACCCTAGAAGATTACTAGTGCATTTCACTCGTCATTTCATGCGCTTTGAGGTGCCGCTTAGCACAATAAGCAATCTGAAATAGGAGCCACGTAAATTGAACAAATGTGATAGAATTTTGCTGAATGCTTAAATTAACCACAATATAAAATGATCTAATCGGGTCTCCGTTTGCCCTACCCTAGTAGTTTAATTGTGCATTTTACTCGCCATTCCGCGCGCTTTAAGATTACGCATAGCCCAGTTCGCTATCTGAAATATGAGCGACGTAAATTGAACAAATGTGACAGAATTACGCTGCATTCTTATATTCACCTTAATGTAAAATGATCTCTTCGGGTCTCTGTTCGCCCTACCCTAGAAGTATAATTGTGCATTTCACTCGTCATTTCATGCGCTTTGAGATGCCGCCTATCCCAATACGCTATCTGAAATAGGAGCGTCGTAAATTGAACAAGTGTGATAGAATTTCGCTGAATTCTTAAAGTAACCATAATATTAGATGATGTAATCGGGTCTCTGCTTGCCCTACCCTCGAAGTTTAATAGTGCATTTTACTCGCCATTTCATGCGCTTTGAGATGCCGCTTAGCCCAATACGCTATCTGAAATAGGAGCGACGTAAATTGAACAAGTGTGATAGAATTTTGCTGAATGCTTAAATTAACCACAATATAAAATGATCTAATCGGGTCTCTGTTTGCCCTACCCTAGTGGTTTAATTGTGCATTTTACTCGCCATTTCATGCGCTTTGAGATGCCGCTTATCCCAATACGCTATCTGAAATAGGAGCGACGTAAGTTGAACAAATGTGATAGAATTTCGCTGAATTCTTATATTAACCAAAATATAAAATAATCTAATCGGGTCTCTGTTTGCCTTATCCTAGAAGTTTAGTATTGCATTCTACTCGCCATTTCATGCGCTTTGAGATGCCGCTTAGCCCAACACGCTATCTGAAATAGGAGCGACGTAAACAGAACAAATGTGATAGAATTTCCCTGAAATCTTATATTAAACAAAATATAAAATGATCTAATCGGGTCTCTGATTGCCCTATCATAGAAGTTTAGTAGTGCATTCTACTCGCCATTCCACGCGCTTTAAGATGCCGCCTAGCCCAGGACGCTATCTGAAATAGGAGCGACGTAAATTGAACAAATGTGATAAAATTTTACTGACATCTTAAATTAACCATAATATAAAATGATCTAATCGGGTCTCTGTTTGCCTTATCCTAGAAGTTTAATAGGGCATTTTACTCGCCATTTCATGCGCTTTGAAATGCCGCTTAGCGCAATACGCTATCTGAAATAGGAGCGACGTAAATTGAACAAGTGTGATAGAATTTCACTGAATTCTTAAATTAACCATAATATAAAATGATCTAATCGGGTCTTTGTTTGACCTACCCTAGAAGTTTAATAGTGCAGTTTACTCGCCATTTCATGTGCTTTGAGATGCCGCATAGCCCAATACGCTATCTGGAATAGGAGCGACGTAAATTGATCAAATGTGATAGAATTTCGCTGAATTCTTATATTAACCTTAATGTAAAATGATCTAATCGGGTCTCTGTTCGCCCTACCATAGAAGTCTAATAGTGCATTTCACTCGCCATTTCATGCGCTTTGAGATGCCGCTTAGCCCAATACGCTATCTGAAATAGGAGCGACGTAAATTGAACAAATGTGATAGAATTTTGCTGAATTCTTAAATTAACCATAATATTAGATGATGTAATCGGGTCTCTGCTTGCCCTACCCTCGCAGTTTAATAGTGCATTTTACTCGCCATTTCATGCGCTTTGAGATGCCGCTTAGCCCAATACGCTATCTGAAATAGGAGCGACGTAAATTTTACAAATGTGATAGAATTTCGTTGAATTCTTATATTAACCAATATATAAAATGATCTAATCGGGTCTCTGATTGCCCTATCATAGAAGTTTCATAGTGCATTTTACTCGCCATTCCACGGGCCTTAAGATGCCGTCTAGCACAGTACGCTACCTGAAATAGGAGCGACGTAAGTTGAACAAATGTGATAGAATTACGCTGAATTCTTATATTAACCGTAATATAAAATGATCTAATCGGGTCTCTGTTTGCCTTATCCTAGAAGTTTGATAGTGTATTTTACTCGCCATTTCATGCGCTTTGAGATGCCGGTTAGCCCAATACGCTATCTGAAATAGGAGCGACGTAAATTGAACAAATGTGATAGAATTTTGCTGAATTCTTAAAATAACCACAATATAAAATGATCTAATCGGGTCTCTGTTTGCCCTACCCTAGTAGTTTAATTGTGCATTTTACTCGCCATTTCATGCGCTTTTCGATGCAGCTTATCCCAATACGCTATCTGAAATAGGAGCGACGTACGTTGAACGAATGTGATAGAATTTCGCTGAATTCTTTTAAGAACCATAATGTAAAATGATCTAATCGGGTCTCTGTTCGCCCTAGCCTAGAAGTTTAATAGCGCACTTTATTCACCATTTCATGCGCCTTGAGATGCCGCTTAGCCCAATACGCTATCTGAAATAGAAGCGACGAAAATTGAACAAATGTGATAGAATTTCGCTGAATTCTTATATTAACCAAAATATAAAATGATCTAATCGGGTCTCTGTTTGCCTTATCCTAGAAGTTTAATAGTGCATTGCACTCGTCATTTCATGCGCTTTGAGATGCCGCTACGCACAATAAGCTATTTGGAATAGCAGCGGCGTAAATTGAACAAATGTGATAGAATTACGCCGA
This sequence comes from Macropis europaea, assembly GCA_916610135.2. Taxonomy (NCBI): domain Eukaryota; kingdom Metazoa; phylum Arthropoda; class Insecta; order Hymenoptera; family Melittidae; genus Macropis; species Macropis europaea. The sequence goes on along the minus strand of CAKAJE020000133.1, from coordinate 170,236 downwards.
ATTCTTATATTAACCGTAATATAAAATGATCTAATCGGGTCTCTGTTTGCCTTATCCTAGAAGTTTAATAGTGCATTTTACTCGCCATTCCACGCACTTTATGATGCCGCCTAGCCCAATACGCTATCTGAAATAGGAGCGACGTAAATTGAACAAATGTGATAGAATTTTGCTGAATGCTTAAATTAACCACAATATAAAATGATCTAATCGGGTCTCCGTTTGCCCTACCCTAGTAGTTTAATTGTGCATTTTACTCGCCATTCCGCGCGCTTTAAGATGACGCATAGCCCAGTTCGCTATCTGAAATATGAGCGACGTAAATTGAACAAATGTGACAGAATTACGCTGCATTCTTATATTCACCTTAATGTAAAATGATCACTTCGGGTCTCTGTTCGCCCTACCCTAGAAGTATAATTGTGCATTTCACTCGTCATTTCATGCGCTTTGAGATGCCGCCTATCCCAATACGCTATCTGAAATAGGAGCGTCGTAAATTGAACAAATGTGATAGAATTTCGCTGAATTCTTAAAGTAACCATAATATTAGATGATGTAATCGGGTCTCTGCTTGCCCTACCCTCGAAGTTTAATAGTGCATTTTACTCGCCATTTCATGCGCTTTGAGATGCCGCTTAGCCCAATACGCTATCTGAAATAGGAGCGACGTAAATTGAACAAGTGTGATAGAATTTTGCTGAATGCTTAAATTAACCACAATATAAAATGATCTAATCGGGTCTCTGTTTGCCCTACCCTAGTGGTTTAATTGTGCATTTTACTCGCCATTTCATGCGCTTTGAGATGCCGCTTATCCCAATACGCTATCTGAAATAGGAGCGACGTAAGTTGAACAAATGTGATAGAATTTCGCTGAATTCTTATATTAACCAAAATATAAAATAATCTAATCGGGTCTCTGTTTGCCTTATCCTAGAAGTTTAGTATTGCATTCTACTCGCCATTTCATGCGCTTTGAGATGCCGCTTAGCCCAACACGCTATCTGAAATAGGAGCGACGTAAACAGAACAAATGTGATAGAATTTCCCTGAAATCTTATATTAAACAAAATATAAAATGATCTAATCGGGTCTCTGATTGCCCTATCATAGAAGTTTAGTAGTGCATTCTACTCGCCATTCCACGCGCTTTAAGATGCCGCCTAGCCCAGGACGCTATCTGAAATAGGAGCGACGTAAATTGAACAAATGTGATAAAATTTTACTGACATCTTAAATTAACCATAATATAAAATGATCTAATCGGGTCTCTGTTTGCCTTATCCTAGAAGTTTAATATGGCATTTCACTCGCCATTTCATGCGCTTTGAAATGCCGCTTAGCGCAATACGCTATCTGAAATAGGAGCGACGTAAATTGAACAAGTGTGATAGAATTTCACTGAATTCTTAAATTAACCATAATATAAAATGATCTAATCGGGTCTTTGTTTGACCTACCCTAGAAGTTTAATAGTGCAGTTTACTCGCCATTTCATGTGCTTTGCGATGCCGCATAGCCCAATACGCTATCTGGAATAGGAGCGACGTAAATTGATCAAATGTGATAGAATTTCCCTGAATTCTTATATTAACCTTAATGTAAAATGATCTAATCGGGTCTCTGTTCGCCCTACCATAGAAGTCTAATAGTGCATTTCACTCGCCATTTCATGCGCTTTGAGATGCCGCTTAGCCCAATACGCTATCTGAAATAGGAGCGACGTAAATTGAAGAAATGTGATAGAATTTTGCTGAATTCTTAAATTAACCATAATATTAGATGATGTAATCGGGTCTCTGCTTGCCCTACCCTCGCAGTTTAATAGTGCATTTTACTCGCCATTTCATGCGCTTTGAGATGCCGCTTAGCCCAATACGCTATCTGAAATAGGAGCGACGTAAATTTTACAAATGTGATAGAATTTCGCTGAATTCTTATATTAACCAAAATATAAAATGATCTAATCGGGTCTCTGATTGCCCTAGCATAGAAGTTTAATAGTGCATTTTACTCGCCATTTCGAGCGCTTTCAGATGCCGCCTAGCCCAGTACGCTATCTGAAATAGGAGCGACGTAAATTGAGCAAATGTGATAGAATTTCGCTGAATTCTTAAATTAACCATAATATAAAATGATCTAATCGGGTCTCTGTTTGCCCTACCCTAGAAGTTTAATAGTGCATTTCACTCGTCATTTCATGCGCTTTGAGATGCCGCTAAGCCCAATAAGCTATCTGTAATAGGAGCGACGTAAATTTTACAAATGTGATAGAATTTCGTTGAATTCTTATATTAACCAATATATAAAATGATCTAATCGGGTCTCTGATTGCCCTATCATAGAAGTTTAATAGTGCATTTTACTCGCCATTCCACGCGCTTTAAGATGCCGCCTAGCCCAGTACGCTATCTGAAATAGGAACAACGTAAGTTGAACAAATGTGATAGAATTACGCTGAATTCTTATATTAACCGTAATATAAAATGATCTAATCGGGTCTCTGTTTGCCAAATCATAGAAGTTTAATAGTGCATTTTACTCGCCATTTCATGTGCTTTAAGGTGCCTTATAGCCCAATACGCTATCTGGAATAGGAGCGACGTAAATTGAACAAATGTGATACAATTTTGCTGAATTCTTAAATTAACCATAATATAAAATGACCTAATCGGGTCTCTGTTTGCCCTACCCTAGAAGTTTAATAGTGCATTTCACTCGTCAATTCATGCGCTTTGAGATGCCTCTAAGCCCAATAAGCTATCTGTAATAGAAGCGACGTAAATTGAACAGATGTGATAGAATTTCGCTAAATTCTTAAATTAACTATAATATAAAATGATCTAATCGGGTCACTGATTGCCCTACCCTAGAAGTTTAATAGTGCATTTTGCTCGCCATTTCATGCGCTTTGACATGCCGCTTAGCCCAATACGCTATCTGAAATATGAGCGACGTAAATTGAACAAATGTGATAGAATTTCGCTGAATTCTTATATTAACCAAAATATAAAATGATCTAATCGGGTCTCTGTTTGCCTTATCCTAGAAGTTTAGTATTGCATTTTACTCGCCATTTCATGCGCTTTGAGATGCCGCTTATCCCAATACGCTATCTGAAATAGGAGCAACGTAAGTTGAACAAATGTGATAGAATTTCGTTGAATTCTTATATGAACCAAAATATAAAATGATCTAATCGGGTCTCTTATTGCCCTATCATAGAAGTTTCATAGGGCATTTTACTCGCCATTCCACGCGCTTTCAGATGCCGCCTAGCCCAGTACGCTATCTGAAATAGGAACGACAATAATTGAACAAGTGTGATAGAATTTCGTTGAATTCTTAAATTAACCATAATATAAAATGATCAAATCGGGTCTCTGTCTGCCATACCCTAGCAGTTTAATAGTGCATTTTATTCGCCATTTCATGCGCTTTGAGATGCCGCTTAGCCCAACACGCTATCTGAAATAGGAGCGACGTAAATTGAACAAATGTGATAGAATTTCCCTGAAATCTTATATTAAACAATATATAAAATGATCTAATCGGGTCTCTGATTGCCCTATCATAGAAGTTTAGTTGTGCATTCTACTCGCCATTCCACGCGCTTCAACATGCCGCCTAGCCCAGTACGCTATCTGAAATAGGAGCGACGTAAATTGAACAAATGTGATAAAATTTTGCTGACATCTTAAATTAACCATAATATAAAATGATCTAATCGGGTCTCTGTTTGCCGTATCCTAGAAGTTTAATAGGGCATTTTACTCGCCATTTCATGCGCTTTGAAATGCCGCTTAGCCCAATACGCTATCTGAAATAGGAGCGACGTAAATTGAACAAGTGTGATAGAATTTCACTGAATTCTTAAATTAACCATAATATAAAATGATCTAATCGGGTCTCTGTTTGCCCTACCCTAGAAGTTTAATAGTGCATTTCACTCGTCATTTCATGCGCTTTGAGATGCCGCTAAGCCCAATAAGCTATCTGTAATAGGAGCGACGTAAATTTTACAAATGTGATAGAATTTCGTTGAATTCTTATATTAACCAATATATAAAATGATCTAATCGGGTCTCTGATTGCCCTATCATAGAAGTTTAATAGTGCATTGTACTCGCCATTCCACGCGCTTTAAGATGCCGCCTAGCCCAGTACTCTATCTGAAATAGGAACAACGTAAGTTGAACAAATGTGATAGAATTACGCTGAATTCTTATATTAACCGTAATATAAAATGATCTAATCGGGTCTCTGTTTGCCCTTCCCTAGAAGTTTAACAGTGCATTTTACTCGCCAATTCCTGCGCTTTGATATGCCGCTTAGCCCAATACGCTATCTGAAATAGGAGCGTCGTACATTGAACAAACGTGATAGAATTACCCAGAATTCTTATATTAACCTTAATGTAAAACGATCTAATCGGTTCTCTGTTCGCCGTATCCTAGAAGTTTAATACTGCACTTCACTCGTCATTTCATGTGCTTTGAGTTGCCGCTTACCCCAATACGATATCTGAAATAGGAGCGATGTAAATTGAACAAATGTGATAGAATTTTGCTGAATTCTTAAATTAACCATAATATAAAATGATCTAATCGGGTCTCTGTTTGCCCTACCCTAGAAGTTTAATAGTGCGTTTTACTCGCCATTTCATGCGCTTTGAGATGGCGCTTAACCCAATACGCTATCTGAAATAGTAGCGACGTAAATTGAACAAATGTGATAGAATTTGGCTGAATTCTTAAATTAACCATAATATAAAATGATCTAATCGGGTCTCTGTTTGCCTTACCCTAGAACTTTAATAGTGCATTTTACTCGCCATTTCATGCGATTTGAGATGCCGCTTAGCCCAATACGCTATCTGAAATAGGAGCGACGTAAATTGAACAAATGTGATAGAATTTCCCTGAAATCTTATATTAAACAAAATATAAAATGATCTAAACGGGACTCTGATTGCCCTATCATAGAAGTTTAGTAGTGCATTTTACTCGCCCATCCACGTGCTTTAAGATGCCGTCTAGCCCAGTACACTATCTGAAATAGGAGCGACGTATGTTGAACAAATGTGATAGAATTACGCTGAATTCTTATATTAACCGTAATATAAAATGATCTAATCGGGTTTCTGTTCGCCCTATCCTAGAAGATTACTAGTGCATTTCACTCGTCATTTCATGCGGTTTGAGATGCCGCTTAGCCCAATACGCTATCTGCAATAGGAGCGACGTAAATTGAACAAATGTGATAGAACTTGGCTGAATTCTTAAATTAACCATAATATAAAATGATCTAATCGGGTCTCTGCTTGCCCTACCCTAGAAGTTTAACAGTGCATTTTACTCGCCATTTCATGCGCTTTGAGATGCCGCTTAGCCCAATACGCTATCTGAAATAGGAGCGACGTAAATTGAACAAATGTGATAGAATTTCCCTGAATACTTATATTAACCTTAATGTAAAATGATCTAATCGGGTCTCTGTTCGCCCTACCCTAGAAGTTTAATAGTGCATTCCACTCGCCATTTCATGCGCTTTGAGATGCCGCTTAGCCCAATACGCTATCTGAAATAGGAGCGACGTAAATTGAACAAATGTGATAGAATTTCCCTGAAATCTTATATTAAACAAAATATAAAAAGATCTAAACGGGACTCTGATTGCCCTATCATAGAAGTTTAGTAGTGCATTTTACTCGCCCTTCCACGTGCTTTAAGATGCCGCCTAGCCCAGTACACTATCTGAAATAGGAGCGACGTATGTTGAACAAATGTGATAGAATTTCGCTGAATTCTTATATTAACCAAAATATAAAATGATCTAATCGGGTCTCTGATTGCCCTATCATAGAAGTTTAATAGTGCATTTTACTCGCCAATCCACGCGCTTTAAGATTCCGCCTAGCCCAGTACGCTATCTGAAATAGGAGCGACGTAAATTGAACAAATGTGATAGAATTTGGCTGAATTCTTAAATTAACCATAATATAAAATGATCTAATCCGGTCTCTGTTTGCCCTACCCTAGAAGTTTAATAGTGCATTTTACTCACCATTTCATGCGCTTTGAGATGGCGCTTAGCCCAATACGCTATCTGAAGTAGGAGCGACGTAAGTTGAACAAATGTGATAGAATTTGGCTGAATTCTTAAATTAACCATAATATAAAATGATCTAATCGGGTCTCTGTTTGCCTCACCCTAGAAGTTTAATAGTGCATTTTACTCGCCATTTCATGCGATTTGAGATGCCGCTTAGCCCAATACGCTATCTGAAATAGGAGCGACGTAAATTGAATAAATGTGATAGAATTTGGCTGAATTCTTAAATTAACCATAATATAAAATGATCTAATTGGGTCTCTGTTTGCCCTACCCTAGAAGTTTAATAGTGCATTTTACTCGCCATTTCATGCGCATTGAGATGCCGCTTAGCCCAATACGCTATCTGAAATAGGAGCGACGTAAATTGAATAAATATGATAGAGTTCCGCTGAATTCTTAAATTAACCAAAATATAAAATGATCTAATCGGGACTCTGATTGCCCTATCATAGAAGTTTAGTAGTGCATTTTACTCGCCCTTCCACGCGCTTTAAGATCCCGCTTAGCCCAATACGCTATCTGCAATAGGAGCGACGTAAATTGAACAAATGTGATAGAATTTCGCTGAATTCTTAAATTAACCATAATATAAAATGATATAATCGGGTCTCTGTCTGCCCTATCATAGAAGTTTAATAGTGCATTTCACTCGTCATTTCATGCGCTTTGAGATGCCGCCTAGCCCAGTACGCTATCTGAAATAGGAGCGACGTAAGTTGAACAAATGTGATAGAATTACGCTGAATTAAAATATTAACCTTAATGTAAAATGATCTAATCGGGTCTTTGTTCGCCCTACCCTTGAAGTTTAATAGTGCACATTGCTCGCCATTTCATGCGCTCTGAGATGGCGCTTAGCCCAATACGATATCTAAAATAGGAGCGAAGTAAATTCAACAAATGTGATAGAATTTCGCTGAATTCTTATATTAACCAAAATATAAAATGATCTAATCGGGTCTCTGATTGCCCTATCATAGAAGTTTAATAGTGCATTTTACTGGCCATTTCACGCGCTTTAAGATGCCGCCTAGCCCAGTACGCTATCTGAAATAGGAGCGAAGTTAATTGAACAAGTGTGATAGAATTTTGCTGAATTCTTAAATTAACCATAATATAAAATGATCTAATCGGGTCTCTGTTTGCCCTATCATAGAAGTTTAATAGTGCATTTCACTCGTCATTTCATGCGCTTTGAGATGCCGCCTAGCCCAGTACGCTATCTGAAATAGGAGCGACGTAAGTTGAACAAATGTGATAGAATTACGCTGAATTATTATATTAACCGTAATATAAAATTATCTAATCGGGTCTCTGTTTGCCCTACCCTAGAAGTTTAATAGTGCACTTTGCTCGCCATTTCATGCGCTTTGAGATGGCGCTTCGCCCAATAAGCTATCTGAAATAGGAGCGACGTAAATCGAACAAATGTGATAGAATTACGCTGAATTCTTATATTAACCGTATTATAAAATGATCTAATCGGGTCCCTGTTTGCCTTACCCTAGAAGATTAATAGTGCATTTTACTCGCCATTTCATGCGCTTTGAGATGCCGCTTAGCCCAATACGCTATCTGAAATGGGAGCGACGTAAATTGAACAATTGTGATAGAATTTCGCTGAATTCTTATGTTAACCAAAATATAAAATGATCTAGTCGGGTCTCTGATTGCCCTATCATAGAAGTTTAATAGTGCATTTCACTCGTCATTTCATGCGCTTTAAGATGCCGCCTAGCCCAGTACGCTATCTCAAATTGGAGCGACGTAAATTGAACAAATCTGATAGAATTTCGCTGAATTCTTAAATTAACCATAATACTAAATGACCTAATCGGGTCTCTGTTCGCCCTACCCTAGAAGATTACTAGTGCATTTCACTCGTCATTTCATGCGCTTTGAGGTGCCGCTTAGCACAATAAGCAATCTGAAATAGGAGCCACGTAAATTGAACAAATGTGATAGAATTTTTCTGAATTCTTAAATAAACACATAATATGAAATGATCTAATCGGGTCTCTGTTTGCCCTACCCTACAAGTTTAGCAGTGCATTTTACTCGCCGTTTCATGCGCTTTGAGATGGCGCTTCGCCCAATACGCTATCTGAAATATGAGCGACGTAAATTGAATAAAAATGTGATAGAATTTCGCTGAATTCTCATATTAACATTAATGTAAATTGATCTAATCGAGTCTCTGTTCGCCCCACCCTAGAGGTTTAATAGTGCATTTCACTAGTCATTTCATGCGCTTTGAGATGCCGCTTAGCCCAATACGCTATCTGAAATAGGAGCGATGTAAATTGAACAAATGTGATAGAATTTTGCTGAATTCTTAAATTAACCATAATATAAAATGATCTAATCGGGTCTCTGATTGCCCTATCATAGAATTTTAATAGGGCATTTTAATCGCCATTCCACGCGCTTTAAGATGCCGCCTAGCTCAGTACGCTATCTGAAATAGGAGCGACGTAAATTGAACAAATGTGATAGAATTTTGCTGAATTCTTAAATGAACCATAATATAAAATGGTCTAATCGGGTCTCTGTTCGCCCTAGCCTAGAAGTTTAATAGTGCATTTTATTCGGCATTTCATGCGCTTTGAGATGCCGCTTAGCCCAATTCGCTCTCTGAAATCGGAGCGATGTAAATTGAACAAATGTGATTGAATTTCGCTGAATTCTTTTATTAACCATAATGTAAAATGATCTAATCGGGACTCTGTTCGCCCAAACTTAGAAGTTTAATAGTGCATTTAATCGCCATTTCATGTGCTTTGAGATGCCCTTAGCCCAATACGCCATCTGAAATAGGAGCGACGTAAATTGAACAAATGTGATAGAATTTCGCTGAATTCTTATATTAACCAAAATATAAAATGATCTAATCGGGTCTCTGTTTGCCCTACCCTAGAAGTTTAATAGTGCATTTTACTCGCCATTCCACGCGCTTTAAGTTGCCGCCTAGCCCAGTACGCTATCTGAAATAGGAGCGACGTAAATTGAACAAATGTGATAGAATTTCGCTGAATTCTTATATTAACCAAAATATAAAATGATCTAATCGGGACTCTGATCGCCCTATCATAGAAGTTTAATAGTGCATTTTCCTCGCCATTCCACGCGCTTTAAGATGCCGCCTAGCCCAGTATGCTATCTGAAATAGGAGCGACGTAAATTGAACAAATGTGATAGAATTTCCCTGAAATCTTATATTAATCAAAATATAAAATGATGTAATCGGGTCTCTGATTACTGTATCATAGAAGCTTAGCAGTGCATTTTACTCGCCCTTCCACGCGCTTTACGATGCCGCCTAGCCCAGTACGCTATCTGATATAGGAGCGACGTAAATTGAACAAATGTGATACAATATCCCTGAAATCTTATATTAAACAAAATATAAAATGATCTAATCGGGTCTCTGATTGCCCTATCATAGAAGTTTAGTAGTGCATTTTACTCGCCATTCCACGAGCTTTAAGATGCCGCCTAGCACAGTACGCTATCTGAAATAGGAGCGACGTAAATTGAACAAATGTGATAGAATTTCGCTGAATTCTTACATTAACCATAATGTAAAATGATATAATCGGGTCTCTGTTCGCCCTAAAATAGAAGTATAATAGTGCATTTCACTCGTCATTGCATGCGCTTTGAGATGCCGCCTAGCCCAATACGCTATCTGAAATAGGAGCGACGTAAATTGAACAAATGTGATAGAATTTCGCTGAATTCTTAAAGTAACCTTAATATAAAATGATCTAATCGGGTCTCTGGTTTCCCTACCATAGAAGTTTAATAGTGCCTTTAGCTCGCCATTCCACGCGCTTTAAGATGCCGCCTAGCCCAGTACGCTATCTGAAATTGGAGCGACGTAAATTGAACAAATGTGATAGAATTTCGCTGAATTCTTAAATTAACCATAACATAAAATGATCTAATCGGGTCTCTGTTTGCCCTACCCTAGAAGTTTAATAGTGCATTGTACTCGCCATTTCTTGCGCTTTGAGATGCCGCTTTGCCCAATAAGCTATCTGAAATAGGAGCGACGTAAATTGAACAAATGTGAGAGAATTTCGCTGAATTCTTATATTAACCTTAATGGAAAATGTTCTAATCGGATCTCTGTTCGCCCTACCCTTGAAGATTAATAGTCCATTTCACTCGTCATTTCATGCGCTTTTAGATGCCGCTTAGCCCAATACGCTATCTGAAATAGGAGCGACGTAAGTTGAACAAATGTGATAGAATTTCGCTCAATTCTTATATTAACCAAAATATAAAATGATCTAATCGGGTCTCTGATAGCCCTACCAGAGAAGTTTAATAGTGCATTTTACTCGCCATTTCATGCGCTTTGAGATGGCGCTTAGCCCAATACGCTATCTGAAATAGGAGCGACGTAAATTGAACAAATATGATAGAGTTTCGCTGAATTCTTAAATAAACCATAATATGAAATGATCTAATCGGGTCTCAGTTTGCCCTTCCCTAGAAGTTTAACAGTGCATTTTACTCGCCATTTCATGCGCTTTGATATGCCGCTTAGCCCAATACGCTATCTGAAATAGGAGCGTCGTACATTGAACAAACGTGATAGAATTACCCAGAATTCTTATATTAACCTTAATGTAAAATGATCTAATCGGTTCTCTGTTCGCCCTATCCTAGAAGTTTAATACTGCACTTCACTCGTCATTTCATGCGCTTTGAGTTGCCGCTTACCCCAATACGATATCTGAAATAGGAGCGATGTAAATTGAACAAATGTGATAGAATTTTGCTGAATTCTTAAATTAACCATAATATAAAATGATCTAATCGGGACTCTGTTTGCCCTACCCTAGAAGTTTAATAGTGCATTTTACTCGCCATTTCATGCGCTTTGAGATGGCGCTTAGCCCAATACGCTATCTGAAATAGTAGCGACGTAAATTGAACAAATGTGATAGAATTTGGCTGAATTCTTAAATTAACCATAATATAAAATGATCTAATCGGGTCTCTGTTTGCCTTACCCTAGAACTTTAATAGTGCATTTTACTCGCCATTTCATGCGATTTGAGATGCCGCTTAGCCCAATAAGCTATCTGAAATTGGAGCGACGTAAATTGAACAAATGTGATAGAATTTTGCTGACATCTTGAATTAACGATAATATAAAATGATCTAATCGGGTCCCTGTTTGCCCTACCCTACAAGTTTAGCAGTGCATTTTACTCGCCATTTCATGCGCTCTGAGATGCCGCTTAGCCCAATACGATATCTGAAATAGGAGCGACGTAAATTGAACAAATGTGATAGAATTTTGCTGACATCTTGAATTAACCATAATATTAAATGACCTAATAGGGTCTCTGATTGCCCTATCATAGAAGTTTAGAAGTGCATTTTACTCGCCCTTCCACGCGCTTTAAGATGCCGCCTAGCCCAGTACGCTATCTGAAATAGGAGCGACGTATGTTGAACAAATGTGATAGAATTACGCTGAATTCTTATATTAACCAAAATATAAAATGATCTAGTGGGGTCCCTGATTGCCCTATCATAGAAGTTTAATAGTGCATTTAGCTCGCCATTCCACGCGCTTTAAGATGCCGCCTAGCACAGTACGCTATCTGAAATTGGAGCGACGTAAATTGAACAAATGTGATAGAATTTCGCTGAATTCTTAAATTAACCATAACATAAAATGATCTAATCGGGTCTCTGTTTGCCCTACCCTAGAAGTTTAATAGTGCATTTTACTCGCCATTCCTTGCGCTTTGAGATGCCGCTTTGCCCAATAAGCTATCTGAAATAGGAGCGACGTAAATTGAACAAATGTGAGAGAATTTCGCTGAATTCTTATATTAACCTTAATGTAAAATGTTCTAATCGGGTCTCTGTTCGCCCTACCCTTGAAGATTAATAGTGCATTTCACTCGTCATTTCATGCGCTTTGAGATGCCGCTTAGCCCGATAAGCTATCTGAAATAGGAGCGACGTAAATTGAACAAATGTGATAGACTTACGCTGAATTCTTATATTAACCGTATATGATATAAAATGATCTAATCGGGTCTCTGTTTGCCCTACCCTAGAAGTTTAACAGTGCATTTTACTCGCCATTTCATGGGCTTTGAGATGCTGCTCAGCCCAATACGCTATCTGAAATAGGAGCGACGTAAATTGAACAAATGTGATAGAATTTCGCTGAATTCTTATATTAACCAAAATATAAAATGATCTAATCGGGTCTCTGATTGCCCTATCATAGAAGTTTAATAGTGCATTTTACTGGCCATTTCACGCGCTTTAAGATGCCGCCTAGCCCAGTACGCTATCTGAAATAGGAGCGAAGTTAATTGAACAAGTGTGATAGAATTTTGCTGAATTCTTAAATTAACCATAATATAAAATGATCTAATCGGGTCTCTGTTTGCCCTATCATAGAAGTTTAATAGTGCATTTCACTCGTCATTTCATGCGCTTTGAGATGCCGCCTAGCCCAGTACGCTATCTGAAATAGGAGCGACGTAAGTTGAACAAATGTGATAGAATTACGCTGAATTATTATATTAACCGTAATATAAAATTATCTAATCGGGTCTCTGTTTGCCCTACCCTAGAAGTTTAATAGTGCACTTTGCTCGCCATTTCATGCGCTTTGAGATGGCGCTTCGCCCAATAAGCTATCTGAAATAGGAGCGACGTAAATCGAACAAATGTGATAGAATTACGCTGAATTCTTATATTAACCGTATTATAAAATGATCTAATCGGGTCCCTGTTTGCCTTACCCTAGAAGATTAATAGTGCATTTTACTCGCCATTTCATGCGCTTTGAGATGCCGCTTAGCCCAATACGCTATCTGAAATGGGAGCGACGTAAATTGAACAATTGTGATAGAATTTCGCTGAATTCTTATGTTAACCAAAATATAAAATGATCTAGTCGGGTCTCTGATTGCCCTATCATAGAAGTTTAATAGTGCATTTCACTCGTCATTTCATGCGCTTTAAGATGCCGCCTAGCCCAGTACGCTATCTCAAATTGGAGCGACGTAAATTGAACAAATCTGATAGAATTTCGCTGAATTCTTAAATTAACCATAATACTAAATGACCTAATCGGGTCTCTGTTCGCCCTACCCTAGAAGATTACTAGTGCATTTCACTCGTCATTTCATGCGCTTTGAGGTGCCGCTTAGCACAATAAGCAATCTGAAATAGGAGCCACGTAAATTGAACAAATGTGATAGAATTTTTCTGAATTCTTAAATAAACACATAATATGAAATGATCTAATCGGGTCTCTGTTTGCCCTACCCTACAAGTTTAGCAGTGCATTTTACTCGCCGTTTCATGCGCTTTGAGATGGCGCTTCGCCCAATACGCTATCTGAAATATGAGCGACGTAAATTGAATAAAAATGTGATAGAATTTCGCTGAATTCTCATATTAACATTAATGTAAATTGATCAAATCGAGTCTCTGTTCGCCCCACCCTAGAGGTTTAATAGTGCATTTCACTAGTCATTTCATGCGCTTTGAGATGCCGCTTAGCCCAATACGCTATCTGAAATAGGAGCGATGTAAATTGAACAAATGTGATAGAATTTTGCTGAATTCTTAAATTAACCATAATATAAAATGATCTAATCGGGTCTCTGATTGCCCTATCATAGAATTTTAATAGGGCATTTTAATCGCCATTCCACGCGCTTTAAGATGCCGCCTAGCTCAGTACGCTATCTGAAATAGGAGCGACGTAAATTGAACAAATGTGATAGAATTTTGCTGAATTCTTAAATGAACCATAATATAAAATGGTCTAATCGGGTCTCTGTTCGCCCTAGCCTAGAAGTTTAATAGTGCATTTTATTCGGCATTTCATGCGCTTTGAGATGCCGCTTAGCCCAATTCGCTCTCTGAAATCGGAGCGATGTAAATTGAACAAATGTGATTGAATTTCGCTGAATTCTTTTATTAACCATAATGTAAAATGATCTAATCGGGACTCTGTTCGCCCAAACTTAGAAGTTTAATAGTGCATTTAATCGCCATTTCATGTGCTTTGAGATGCCCTTAGCCCAATACGCTATCTGAAATAGGAGCGACGTAAATTGAACAAATGTGATAGAATTTCGCTGAATTCTTATATTAACCAAAATATAAAATGATCTAATCGGGTCTCTGTTTGCCCTACCCTAGAAGTTTAATAGTGCATTTTACTCGCCATTCCACGCGCTTTAAGTTGCCGCCTAGCCCAGTACGCTATCTGAAATAGGAGCGACGTAAATTGAACAAATGTGATAGAATTTCGCTGAATTCTTATATTAACCAAAATATAAAATGATCTAATCGGGACTCTGATCGCCCTATCATAGAAGTTTAATAGTGCATTTTCCTCGCCATTCCACGCGCTTTAAGATGCCGCCTAGCCCAGTATGCTATCTGAAATAGGAGCGACGTAAATTGAACAAATGTGATAGAATTTCCCTGAAATCTTATATTAATCAAAATATAAAATGATGTAATCGGGTCTCTGATTACTGTATCATAGAAGCTTAGCAGTGCATTTTACTCGCCCTTCCACGCGCTTTACGATGCCGCCTAGCCCAGTACGCTATCTGATATAGGAGCGACGTAAATTGAACAAATGTGATACAATATCCCTGAAATCTTATATTAAACAAAATATAAAATGATCTAATCGGGTCTCTGATTGCCCTATCATAGAAGTTTAGTAGTGCATTTTACTCGCCATTCCACGAGCTTTAAGATGCCGCCTAGCACAGTACGCTATCTGAAATAGGAGCGACGTAAATTGAACAAATGTGATAGAATTTCGCTGAATTCTTATATTAACCATAATGTAAAATGATATAATCGGGTCTCTGTTCGCCCTAAAATAGAAGTATAATAGTGCATTTCACTCGTCATTGCATGCGCTTTGAGATGCCGCCTAGCCCAATACGCTATCTGAAATAGGAGCGACGTAAATTGAACAAATGTGATAGAATTTCGCTGAATTCTTAAAGTAACCTTAATATAAAATGATCTAATCGGGTCTCTGGTTTCCCTACCATAGAAGTTTAATAGTGCCTTTAGCTCGCCATTCCACGCGCTTTAAGATGCCGCCTAGCCCAGTACGCTATCTGAAATTGGAGCGACGTAAATTGAACAAATGTGATAGAATTTCGCTGAATTCTTAAATTAACCATAACATAAAATGATCTAATCGGGTCTCTGTTTGCCCTACCCTAGAAGTTTAATAGTGCATTGTACTCGCCATTTCTTGCGCTTTGAGATGCCGCTTTGCCCAATAAGCTATCTGAAATAGGAGCGACGTAAATTGAACAAATGTGAGAGAATTTCGCTGAATTCTTATATTAACCTTAATGGAAAATGTTCTAATCGGATCTCTGTTCGCCCTACCCTTGAAGATTAATAGTCCATTTCACTCGTCATTTCATGCGCTTTGAGATGCCGCTTAGCCCAATACGCTATCTGAAATAGGAGCGACGTAAGTTGAACAAATGTGATAGAATTTCGCTCAATTCTTATATTAACCAAAATATAAAATGATCTAATCGGGTCTCTGATAGCCCTACCAGAGAAGTTTAATAGTGCATTTTACTCGCCATTTCATGCGCTTTGAGATGGCGCTTAGCCCAATACGCTATCTGAAATAGGAGCGACGTAAATTGAACAAATATGATAGAGTTTCGCTGAATTCTTAAATAAACCATAATATGAAATGATCTAATCGGGTCTCAGTTTGCCCTTCCCTAGAAGTTTAACAGTGCATTTTACTCGCCATTTCATGCGCTTTGATATGCCGCTTAGCCCAATACGCTATCTGAAATAGGAGCGTCGTACATTGAACAAACGTGATAGAATTACCCAGAATTCTTATATTAACCTTAATGTAAAATGATCTAATCGGTTCTCTGTTCGCCCTATCCTAGAAGTTTAATACTGCACTTCACTCGTCATTTCATGCGCTTTGAGTTGCCGCTTACCCCAATACGATATCTGAAATAGGAGCGATGTAAATTGAACAAATGTGATAGAATTTTGCTGAATTCTTAAATTAACCATAATATAAAATGATCTAATCGGGACTCTGTTTGCCCTACCCTAGAAGTTTAATAGTGCATTTTACTCGCCATTTCATGCGCTTTGAGATGGCGCTTAGCCCAATACGCTATCTGAAATAGTAGCGACGTAAATTGAACAAATGTGATAGAATTTGGCTGAATTCTTAAATTAACCATAATATAAAATGATCTAATCGGGTCTCTGTTTGCCTTACCCTAGAACTTTAATAGTGCATTTTACTCGCCATTTCATGCGATTTGAGATGCCGCTTAGCCCAATAAGCTATCTGAAATTGGAGCGACGTAAATTGAACAAATGTGATAGAATTTTGCTGACATCTTGAATTAACGATAATATAAAATGATCTAATCGGGTCCCTGTTTGCCCTACCCTACAAGTTTAGCAGTGCATTTTACTCGCCATTTCATGCGCTCTGAGATGCCGCTTAGCCCAATACGATATCTGAAATAGGAGCGACGTAAATTGAACAAATGTGATAGAATTTTGCTGACATCTTGAATTAACCATAATATTAAATGACCTAATAGGGTCTCTGATTGCCCTATCATAGAAGTTTAGAAGTGCATTTTACTCGCCCTTCCACGCGCTTTAAGATGCCGCCTAGCCCAGTACGCTATCTGAAATAGGAGCGACGTATGTTGAACAAATGTGATAGAATTACGCTGAATTCTTATATTAACCAAAATATAAAATGATCTAGTGGGGTCCCTGATTGCCCTATCATAGAAGTTTAATAGTGCATTTAGCTCGCCATTCCACGCGCTTTAAGATGCCGCCTAGCACAGTACGCTATCTGAAATTGGAGCGACGTAAATTGAACAAATGTGATAGAATTTCGCTGAATTCTTAAATTAACCATAACATAAAATGATCTAATCGGGTCTCTGTTTGCCCTACCCTAGAAGTTTAATAGTGCATTTTACTCGCCATTCCTTGCGCTTTGAGATGCCGCTTTGCCCAATAAGCTATCTGAAATAGGAGCGACGTAAATTGAACAAATGTGAGAGAATTTCGCTGAATTCTTATATTAACCTTAATGTAAAATGTTCTAATCGGGTCTCTGTTCGCCCTACCCTTGAAGATTAATAGTGCATTTCACTCGTCATTTCATGCGCTTTGAGATGCCGCTTAGCCCGATAAGCTATCTGAAATAGGAGCGACGTAAATTGAACAAATGTGATAGACTTACGCTGAATTCTTATATTAACCGTATATGATATAAAATGATCTAATCGGGTCTCTGTTTGCCCTACCCTAGAAGTTTAACAGTGCATTTTACTCGCCATTTCATGGGCTTTGAGATGCTGCTCAGCCCAATACGCTATCTGAAATAGGAGCGACGTAAATTGAACAAATGTGATAGAATTTCCCTGAATACTTATATTAACCAAAATATAAAATGATCTAGTCGGGTCTCTGATTGCCCTATCATAGAAGTTTAATAGTGCATTTATCTCGCCTTTCCACACGCTTCAAGATGACGCCTAGCCCAGTACGCTACCTGAAATTGGAGCGACGTAAATTGAACGAATGTGATAGAATTTCGCTGAATTCTTAAATTAACCGTAACATAAAATGATCTAATCGGGTCTCTGTTTGCCCTACCCTAGAAGTTTAATAGTGCATTTTACTCGCCATTTCTTGCGCTTTGAGATGCCGCATTGCCCAATAAGCTATCTGAAATAGGAGCGAGGTAAATTGAACAAATGTGAGAGAATTTCGCTGAATTCTTATATTAACCTTAATGTAAAATGTTCTAATCGGGTCTCTGTTCGCCCTACCGTTGAAGATTAATAGTGCATTTCACTCGTCATTTCATGCGCTTTGAGATGCCGCTCAGCCCAATAAGCTATCTGAAATAGGAGCGACGTAAGTTGAACAAATGTGATAGAATTTCGCTGAATTCTTATATTAACCAAAATATAAAATGATCTAATCGGGTCTCTGATGGCCCTATCATAGAAGTTTAATAGTGCATTTTACCCGCCATTCCACGCGCTTTAAGATGCCGCCTAGCCCAGTACGCTATCTGAAATAGGAGCGACGTACGTTGAACAAATGTGATAGAATTACGCTGAATTCTTATATTAACCGTAATATAAAATGAACGAATCGGGTCTCTGTTTGCCTTATCCTAGAAGTTTAATAGTGCATTTTACTCGCCATTTCATGCGCATTGAGATGCCGCTTAGCCCAATATGCTATCTGAAGTAGGAGCGACGTAAATAGAACAATTGTGATAGAATTTCGCTGAATTCTTATATTAACCAAAATATAAAATGATCTAGTCGGGTCTCTGATTGCCCTATCATAGAAGTTTAATAGTGCATTTTACTCGCCAATCCACGCGCTTTACGATTCCGCCTAGCCCAGTACGCTATCTGAAATAGGAGCGACGTAAATTGAACAAATGTGATAGAATTTGGCTGAATTCTTAAATTAACCATAATATAAAATGATCTAATCGGTTCTCTGTTTGCCCTACCCTAGAAGTTAAATAGTGCATTTCACTCGTCATTTCATGCGCTTTGAGATGCCGCTTAGCCCAATAAGCTATCTGAAATAGGAGCGACGTAAATTGAACAAATGTGATAGACTTACGCTGAATTCTTATATTAACCTTAATGTAAAATGTTCTAATCGGGTCTCTGTTCGCCCAACCCTTGAAGATTAATAGTGCCTTTCACTCGTCATTTCATGCGCTTTGAGATGCTGCTTAGCCCAATACGCTATCTGAAATAGGTGCGACGTCAGTTGAACAAATGTGATAGAATTTCGCTGAATTCTCATATTAACCAAAATATAAAATGATCTAATCGGGTCTCTGATAGCCCTATCATAGAAGTTTAATAGTGCATTTTACCCGCCATTCCACGTGCTTTAAGATGCCGCCCAGCCCAGTACGCTATCTGAAATAGGAGCGACGTACGTTGAACAAATGTGATAGAATTACGCTGAATACTTATATTAACCGTAATATAAAATGAACGAATCGGGTCTCTGTTTGCCTTATCCTAGAAGTTTAATAGTGCATTTTACTCGCCATTTCATGCGCATTGAGATGCCGCTTAGCCCAATACGCTATCTGAAATATCAGCGACGTAAATTGAACAAATGTGATAGAATTTTTCTGAATTCTTAAATAAACCATAATATGAAATGATCTAATCGGGTCTCTGTTTGCCCTACCCTAGAAGTTTAACAGTGCATTTTACTCGCCATTTCATGCTCTATGAGATGCCGCTTAGCCCAATGCGCTATCTGAAATAGGAGCGACGTAAATTGAACAAATGTGATAGAATTTCGCTGAATTCTTATATTAACCAAAATATAAAATGATCTAGTCGGGTCTCTGATTGCCCTATCATAGAAGTTTAATAGTGCATTTAGCTCGCCTATCCACACGCTTCAAGATGACGCCTAGCCCAGTACGCTACCTGAAATTGGAGCGACGTAAATTGAACAAATGTGATAGAATTTCGCTGAATTCTTAAATTAACCATAACATAAAATGATCTAATCGGGTCTCTGTTCGCCCTACCCTAGAAGTTTAATAGTGCATTTTACTCGCCATTTCTTGCGCTTTGAGATGCCGCATTGCCCAATAAGCTATCTGAAATAGGAGCGAGGTAAATTGAACAAATGTGAGTGAATTTCGCTGAATTCTTATATTAACCAAAATATAAGATGATCTAGTCGGGTCTCTGATTGCCCTATCATAGAAGTTTAATAGTGCATTTTACTCGCCAATACACGCGCTTTAAGATTCCGCCTAGCCCAGTACGCTATCTGAAATAGGAGCGACGTAAATTGAACAAATGTGATAAAATTTGGCTGAATTCTTAAATTAACCATAATATAAAATGATCTAATCGGTTCTCTGTTTGCCCTACCCTAGAAGTTTAATAGTGCATTTCACTCGTCATTTCATGCGCTTTGAGATGCCGCTTAGCCCAAAAAGCTATCTGAAATAGGAGCGACGTAAATTGAACAAATGTGATAGACTTACGCTGAATTCTTATATTAACCTTAATGTAAAATGTTCTAATCGGGTCTCTGTTCGCCCAACCCTTGAAGATTAATAGTGCCTTTCACTCGTCATTTCATGCGCTTTGAGATGCCGCTTAGCCCAATACGCTATCTGAAATAGGTGCGACGTCAGTTGAACAAATGTGATAGAATTACGCTGAATTCTCATATTAACCAAAATATAAAATGATCTAATCGGGTCTCTGATAGCCCTATCATAGAAGTTTAATAGTGCATTTAACCCGCCATTCCACGCGCTTTAAGATGCCGCCCAGCCCAGTACGCTATCTGAAATAGGAGCGACGTACGTTGAACAAATGTGATAGAATTACGCTAAATACTTATATTAACCGTAATATAAAATGAACGAATCGGGTCTCTGTTTGCCTTATCCTAGAAGTTTAATAGTGCACTTTACTCGCCATTTCATGCGCATTGAGATGCCGCTTAGCCCAATACGCTATCTGAAATATCAGCGACGTAAATTGAACAAATGTCATAGAATTTTTCTGAATTCTTAAATAAACCATAATATGAAATGATCTAATCGGGTCTCTGTTTGCCCTACCCTAGAAGTTTAACAGTGCATTTTACTCGCCATTTCATGCTCTATGAGATGCCGCTTAGCCCAATGCGCTATCTGAAATAGGAGCGAGGTAAATTGAACAAATGTGATAGAATTTCGCTGAATTCTTTTATTAACCGTAATGTAAAATGATCTGATCGGGTCTCTGTTCGCCCTAGCCTAGAAGTTTAATAGTGCATTTTATTCGCCATTTCATGCGCTTTGAGATGCCGCTTAGCCGAATACGCTATCTGAAATAGGAGCGACGTAAATTGAACAAATGTGATAGAATTTCCGTGAATTCTTATATTAACCTTAATGTAAAATGATCTAATCGGGTCTCTGTTCGCCCTACCATAGAAGTCTAATAGTGCATTTCACTCGCCATTTCATGCGCTTTGAGATGCCGCTTAGCCCAAAACGCTATCTGACATAGGAGCGACGTAAGTTGAACAAATGTGATAGAATTTCGCTGAATTCTTTTATTAACCGTAATGTAAAATGATCTGATCGGGTCTCTGTTCGCCCTAGCCTAGAAGTTTAATAGTGCATTTTATTCGCCATTTCATGCGCTTTGAGATGCCGCTTAGCCGAATACGCTATCTGAAATAGGAGCGACGTAAATTGAACAAATGTGATAGAATTTCCGTGAATCCTTGTATTAACATTAATGTAAAATAATCTAATCGGGTCTCTGTTCGCCCTACCATAGAAGTCTAATGGTGCATTTCACTCGCCATTTCATGCGCTTTGAGATCCCGCTTAGCCCAATACGCCATCTGAAATAGGAGCGACGTAAATTGAACAAATGTGATAGAATTTCCCTGAAATCTTATATTAATCAAAATATAAAATGATCTAATCGGGTCTCTGATTGCCCTATCATAGAAGATTAGTAGTGCATTTTACTCGCCATTCCACGCGCTTTAAGATGCCGCCTAGCCCAGTACGCTATCTGAAATAGGAACGACGTAAATTGAACAAATGTGATAGAATTTCACTGAATTCTTAAATTAACCATAATATAAAATGATCTAATCGGGTCCCTGTCTGCCCTACCGTAGAAGTTTAATAGTGCATTTTACTCGCCATTGCATGTGCTTTGAGATGCCGCATAGCCCAATACGCTATCTGAAATAGGAGCGACGTAAATTGAACAAATGTGATAGAATTTCCGTGAATTCTTATATTAACCTTAATGTAAAATGATCTAATCGGGTCTCTGTTCGCCCTACCATAGAAGTCTAATAGTGCATTTCACTCGCCATTTCATGCGCTTTGAGATGCCGCTTAGCCCAATACGCTATCTGACATAGGAGCGACGTAAGTTGAACAAATGTGATAGAATTTCGCTGAATTCTTTTATTAACCGTAATGTAAAATGATCTGATCGGGTCTCTGCTCGCCCTAGCCTAGAAGTTTAATAGTGCATTTTATTCGCCATTTCATGCGCTTTGAGATGCCGCTTAGCCGAATACGCTATCTGAAATAGGAGCGACGTAAATTGAACAAATGTGATAGAATTTCCGTGAATCCTTGTATTAACATTAATGTAAAATAATCTAATCGGGTCTCTGTTCGCCCTACCATAGAAGTCTAATGGTGCATTTCACTCGCCATTTCATGCGGTTTGAGATCCCGCTTAGCCCAATACGCCATCTGAAATAGGAGCGACGTAAATTGAACAAATGTGATAGAATTTCCCTGAAATCTTATATTAATCAAAATATAAAATGATCTAATCGGGTCTCTGATTGCCCTATCATAGAAGATTAGTAGTGAATTTTACTCGCCATTCCACGCGCTTTAAGATGCCGCCTAGCCCAGTACGCTATCTGAAATAGGAGCGACGTAACTTGAACAAATGTGATAGAATTACGCTGAATTCTTATATTAACCGTAATATAAAATGATCTAGTCGGGTCTCTGTTTGCCTTATCCTAGAAGTTTAATAGCGCATTTTACTCGCCATTTCATGCGCTTTGAGATGCCGCTTAGCCCAATACGCTATCTGAAATAGGAGCGACGTAAATTGAACAAATGTGATAGTATTTCCGTGAATTCTTATATTAACCTTAATGTAAAATGATCCAATCGGGTCACTGTTCGCCCTACCATAGAAGTCTAATAGTGCATTTCACTCGTCATTTCATGCGCTTTGAGATGCCGCTTAGCCCAATACGCCATCTGAAATAGGAGCGACGTAAATTGAACAAATGTGATAGAATTTCGCTGAATTCTTATATTAACCAAAATATAAAATGATATAATCGGGTCTCTGTTCGCCCTAGCCTAGAAGTTTAGTTGTGCATTTTATTCGCCATTTCATGCGCTTTGAGATGCCGCTTAGCCGAATACGCTATCTGAAATTGGAGCGACGTAAATTGAACAAATGTGATACTAATTCCCTGAAATCTTATATTAAACAAAATATAAAATGATCTAATCGGGTCTCTGTTTGCCCTACCCTAGAAGTTTAATAGTGCATTTCACTCGTCATTTCATGCGCTTTAAGATGCCGCCTAGCCCAGTACGCTATCTGAAATAGGAGCGACGTAAATTTTACAAATGTGATAGAATTTCGTTGAATTCATATATTAACCAAAACATAAAATGATCTAATCGGGTCTCTGATTGCCCTATCATAGAAGTTTAATAGTGCATTTCACTCGCCATTCCACGCGCTTTAAGATGCCCCCTAGCCCAGTACGCTATCTGAAATAGGAGCGACGTAACTTGAACAAATGTGAGAGAATTTCGCTGAATTCTTATATTAACCTTAATGTAAAATGTTCTAATTGGGTCTCTGCTCGCCCTACCCTTGAAGATTAATAGCGCATTTCACTCGTCATTTCATGCGCTTTGAGATGCCGCTTAGCCCAAGACGCTATCTGAAATAGGAGCGACCTAAATTGAACGAATGTGATAGAATTTTGCTGAATTCTTAAATTAACCATAATATAAAATGATCTAATCGGGTCTCTGTTTGCCATACCCTAGAAGTTTAATAGTGCATTTTACTCGCCATTTCATGCGCTTTGAGATGGCGCTTAGCCCAATACGCTATCTGAAATAGGAGCGACGTAAATTGAACGAATGTGATAGAATTTCGCTGGATTCTTATATTAACCAAAATATAAAATGATCTAATCGGGTCTCCGATAGCCCTATCATAGAAGTTTAATAGTGTATCTTACTCGCCATTTCACGCGCTTTAAGATGCCGCCTAGCCCAGTACGCTATCTGAAATAGGAGCGACGTAAGTTGAACAAATGTGATAGAATTACGCTGAATTCTTATATTAACCGTAATATAAAATGATCTAATCGGGTCTCTGTTTGCCTTATCCTAGAAGTTTAATAGTGCATTTTACTCGCCATTTCATGCGCATTGAGATGCCGCTTAGCCCAATACGCTATCTGAAATAGGAGCGACGTAAATTGAACAAATATGATAGAGTTTCGCTGAATTCTTAAATTAACCATAATATAAAATGATCTTATCCGGTCTCTGTTTGCCCTACCCTAGAAGTTTAATAGGGCATTTTACTCGCCATTTCGTGCGCTTTCAGATGCCGCGTAGCCCAATATGCTATCTGAAATATGAGCGACGTAAATTGAACAAATGTGATAGAGTTTCGCTGAATTCTTATATTAACCTTTATGTAAAATGATCTAGTCGGATCTTTGTTCGCCGTACCCTAGAAGTTTAATAGTGCATTTCACTCGTCATTCCACGCGCTTTAAGATGCCGCCCAGCCAAGTACGCTATCTGAAATAGGAGCGACGTAAATTGAACAAATGTGATAGAATTTTGCTGAATTCGTAAATTAACCATAATATAAAATGATCCAATCGGGTCACTGATTGCCCTACCCTAGAAGTTTAATAGTGCATTTTACTTGCCATTTCATGCGCTTTGAGATGTCGCCTAGCCCAATACGCTATCTGAAATAGGAACGACGTAAATTGAACAAATGTGATAGAATTTCGCTGAATTCTTAAATTAACCATAATATAAAATGATCTAATCGGGTCCCTGTTTGCCCTACCCTAGAAGTTGAATAGTGCATTTCACTCGTCATTTCATGCGCTTTGAGATGCCGCTTAGCCCAATACGCTATCTGAAATAGAAGCGACGTAAATTGAACAAATGTGATAGAATTTCGCTGAATTCTTATATTAACCAAAGTATAAAATGATCTAATCTAGTCTCTGATTGCCCTATCATAGAAGGTTAATAGTGCATTTTACTCGCCATTCCACGCGCTTTAAGATGCCGCCTAGCCCAGTACGCTGTCTGAAATAGAAGCGACGCAAATTGAACAAGTGTGATAGAATCTCGCTGAATACTTATATTAACCTTAATGTAAAATGATCTAATCGGGTCTCTGTTCGCCCTACCCTAGAAGTTTAATAGTGCATGTCACTCGTCATTTCATGCGCTTTGAGATGACGCTTAACCCAATACGCTATCTGAAATAGGAGCGACGTAAGTTGAACAAATGTGACAGAATTACGCTGCATTCTTATATTCACCTTAATGTAAAATGATCTCTTCGGGTCTCTGTTCGCCCTACCCTAGAAGTATAATAGTGCATTTTACTCGCCCTTCCACGCGCTTTAAGATGCCGCCTAGCCCAGTAGGCTATCTGAAATAGGAGCGACGTAAGATGAACAAATGTGATAGAATTACGCTGAATGCTTATATTAACCGTAATATAAAATGAACTAATCGGGTCTCCGTTTGCCTTATCCTAGAAGTTTAATAGCGCATTTTACTCGCCATTTCATGCGCTTTGAGAGGCCGCTTAGCCCAACACGCTATCTGAAATAGGAGCGACGTAAATTGAACAAATGTGATAGAATTTCCGTGAAATCTTATATTAAACAAAATATAAAATGATCTAATCGGGTCTCTGATTGCCCTATCATAGAAGTTTAGTAGTGCATTTTACTCGTCATTCCACGCGCTTTAAGGCGCCGCCTAGCCCAGTACGCTATCTGAAATAGGAGCGACGTAAGTTGAACAAATGTGATAGAATTACGCTGAATTCTTACATTAACCATAATGTAAAATGATCTAATCGGGTCTCTGTTTGCCCTACCCTAGAAGTTTAATAGAGCATTTCACTCGTCATTTCATGCGCTTTGAGATGCCGCCTAGCCCAATACGCTATCAGAAATAGGAGCGACGTAAATTGAACAAATGTGACAGAATTACGCTGCATTCTTATATTAACCGAAGTATAAAATGATCTAGTCTGGTCTCAGATTGCCCTATCATAGAAGTTTAATAGTGCATTTTACTCGTCATTTCATGCGCTTTAAGATGCCGCATGGCCCAGCACGCTATCTGAAACAGGAGCGACGTAAATTGAACAAATGTGATAAAATTTCCGTGAATCCTTATATTAACCTTAATGTAAAATGATCTAATCGGGTCTCTGTTCGCCCTACCATAGAAGTCTAATGGTGCATTTCACTCGCCATTTCATGCGGTTTGTGATGCCGCTTAAACCAATACGCTATCTGAAATAGGAGCGACGTAAGTTGAACAAATGTGATAGAATTTCGCTGAATTCTTTTATTAACCATAATGTAAAATGATCTGATCGGGTCTCTGTTCGCCCTGGCCTAGAAGTTTAATAGTGCATTTTATTCGCCACTTCATGCGCTTTGAGATGCCGCTTAGCCGAATACGCTATCTGAAAAAGGAGCGACGCAAATTGAACAAATGTGATACTATTTTCCTGAAATCTTATATTAAACAAAATATAAAATGATCTAATCGGGTCTCTGATTGCTCTATCATAGAAGTTTAGTAGTGCATTTTACTCGCCCTTCCACGCGCTTTAAGATGCCGCCTAGTCCAGTACGCTATCTGAAATAGGAGCGACGTAAGATGAACAAATGTGATAGTATTACGCTGAATTCTTATATTAATCGTAATATAAAATGATCTAATCGGGTCTCTGTTTGCCCTACCCTAGAAGTTTAATAGTGAATTTTATTCGCCATTTCATGCGCTTTGAGATGCCGCATAGCCTAATACGCTATCTGAAATAGGAGCGACGTAAATTGAACAAATGTGATAGAATTTCCGTGAATTCTTATATTAACCATAATATAAAATGATCTAATCGGGTCTCTGTTTGCCCTACCCTAGAAGTTTAATAGTGCATTTTACTCGCCATTTCATGCGCATTGAGATGCCGCTTAGCCCAATACGCTATCTGAAATAGGAGCGACGTAAATTGAACAAATATGATAGAATTTTGCTGAATTCTGAAACTAACCATAATATAAAAGGATCTAATCGGGTCTTTGTTTGCCCTACCCTATATGTTTAATAGTGCATTTTACTCGCCATTTCATGCGCTTTGAGATGCCGCTTACCCCAATACGCTATCTGAAATAGGAGCGACGTAAATTGAACAAATGTGATAGAATTTCGCTGAATTCTTATATTAACCAAAATATAAAATGATCTAGTCGGGTCTCTGATTGCCCTATCATAGAAGTTTAATAGTGCATTTAGCTCGCCTTTCCACACGCTTTAAGATGCCGCCTAGCCCAGTACACTATCTGAAATAGGAGCGACGTAAGTTGAACAAATGTGATAGAATTACGCTGAATTCTTATATTAACCTTAATGAAAAATGATCTAATCGGGCCTTTCTTCGCCCTACCCTAGAAGTTTAGCAGTGCATTTTACTCGCCATTTCATGCGCTTTGAGATGCCGCTTAGCCCAATACGATATCTGCAATAGGAGCGACGTAAATTGAACAAATGTGATAGAATTTGGCTGAATTCTTAAATTAACCATAATATAAAATGATCTAATCGGGTCTCTGTTTGCCATACCCTAGAAGTTTAATAGTGCATTTTACTCGCCATTTCATGCGCTTTGAGATGCCGCTTAGCCCAATACGCTATCTGAAATAGGAGCGACGTAAATTGAACGAATGTGATAGAATTTCGCTGGATTCTTATATTAACCAAAATATAAAATGATCTAATCGGGTCTCCGATAGCCCTATCATAGAAGTTTAATAGTGTATTTTACTCGCCATTTCACGCGCTTTAAGATGCCGCCTAGCCCAGTACGCTATCTGAAATAGGAGCGACGTAAGTTGAACAAATGTGATAGAATTACGCTGAATTCTTATATTAACCGTAATATAAAATGATCTAATCGGGTCTCTGTTTGCCTTATCCTAGAAGTTTAATAGTGCATTTTACTCGCCATTTCATGCGCATTGAGATGCCGCTTAGCCCAATACGCTATGTGAAATAGGAGCGACGTAAATTGAACAAATATGATAGAGTTTCGCTGAATTCTTAAATTAACCATAATATAAAATGATCTTATCCGGTCTCTGTTTGCCCTACCCTAGAAGTTTAATAGGGCATTTTACTCGCCATTTCGTGCGCTTTCAGATGCCGCGTAGCCCAATATGCTATCTGAAATATGAGCGACGTAAATTGAACAAATGTGATAGAGTTTCGCTGAATTCTTATATTAACCTTAATGTAAAATGATCTAATCGGATCTTTGTTCGCCGTACCCTAGAAGTTTAATAGTGCATTTCACTCGTCATTCCACGCGCTTTAAGATGCCGCCCAGCCCAGTACGCTATCTGAAATAGGAGCGACGTAAATTGAACAAATGTGATAGAATTTTGCTGAATTCGTAAATTAACCATAATATAAAATGATCCAATCGGGTCACTGATTGCCCCACCCTAGAAGTTTAATAGTGCATTTTACTTGCCATTTCATGCGCTTTGAGATGTCGCCTAGCCCAATACGCTATCTGAAATAGGAACGACGTAAATTGAACAAATGTGATAGAATTTCGCTGAATTCTTAAATTAACCATAATATAAAATGATCTAATCGGGTCCCTGTTTGCCCTACCCTAGAAGTTGAATAGTGCATTTCACTCGTCATTTCATGCGCTTTGAGATGCCGCTTAGCCCAATACGCTATCTGAAATAGGAGCGATGTAAATTGAACAAATGTGATAGAATTTCGCTGAATTCTTATATTAACCAAAGTATAAAATGATCTAATCTAGTCTCTGATTGCCCTATCATAGAAGGTTAATAGTGCATTTTACTCGCCATTCCACGCGCTTTAAGATGCCGCCTAGCCCAGTACGCTGTCTGAAATAGAAGCGACGCAAATTGAACAAGTGTGATAGAATCTCGCTGAATACTTATATTAACCTTAATGTAAAATAATCTAATCGGGTCTCTGTTCGCCCTACCCTAGAAGTTTAATAGTGCATGTCACTCGTCATTTCATGCGCTTTGAGATGACGCTTAACCCAATACGCTATCTGAAATAGGAGCGACGTAAGATGAACAAATGTGATAGAATTACGCTGAATGCTTATATTAACCGTAATATAAAATGAACTAATCGGGTCTCCGTTTGCCTTATCCTAGAAGTTTAATAGCGCATTTTACTCGCCATTTCATGCGCTTTGAGAGGCCGCTTAGCCCAACACGCTATCTGAAATAGGAGCGACGTAAATTGAACAAATGTGATAGAATTTCCGTGAAATCTTATATTAAACAAAATATAAAATGATCTAATCGGGTCTCTGATTGCCCTATCATAGAAGTTTAGTAGTGCATTTTACTCGTCATTCCACGCGCTTTAAGGCGCCGCCTAGCCCAGTACGCTATCTGAAATAGGAGCGACGTAAGTTGAACAAATGTGATAAAATTACGCTGAATTCTTACATCAACCATAATGTAAAATGATCTAATCGGGTCTCTGTTTGCCCTACCCTAGAAGTTTAATAGAGCATTTCACTCGTCATTTCATGCGCTTTGAGATGCCGCCTAGCCCAATACGCTATCAGAAATAGGAGCGACGTAAATTGAACAAATGTGACAGAATTACGCTGCATTCTTATATTAACCGAAGTATAAAATGATCTAGTCTGGTCTCAGATTGCCCTATCATAGAAGTTTAATAGTGCATTTTACTCGTCATTTCATGCGCTTTAAGATGCCGCATGGCCCAGCACGCTATCTGAAACAGGAGCGACGTAAATTGAACAAATGTGATAAAATTTCCGTGAATCCTTATATTAACCTTAATGTAAAATGATCTAATCGGGTCTCTGTTCGCCCTACCATAGAAGTCTAATGGTGCATTTCACTCGCCATTTCATGCGGTTTGTGATGCCGCTTAAACCAATACGCTATCTGAAATAGGACCGACGTAAGTTGAACAAATGTGATAGAATTTCGCTGAATTCTTTTATTAACCATAATGTAAAATGATCTGATCGGGTCTCTGTTCGCCCTAGCCTAGAAGTTTAATAGTGCATTTTATTCGCCACTTCATGCGCTTTGAGATGCCGCTTAGCCGAATACACTATCTGAAAAAGGAGCGACGCAAATTGAACAAATGTGATACTATTTCCCTGAAATCTTATATTAAACAAAATATAAAATGATCTAATCGGGTCTCTGATTGCTCTATCATAGAAGTTTAGTAGTGCATTTTACTCGCCCTTCCACACGCTTTAAGATGCCGCCTAGTCCAGTACGCTATCTGAAATAGGAGCGACGTAAGATGAACAAATGTGATAGTATTACGCTGAATTCTTATATTAATCGTAATATAAAATGATCTAATCGGGTCTCTGTTTGCCCTACCCTAGAAGTTTAATAGTGAATTTTATTCGCCATTTCATGCGCTTTGAGATGCCGCATAGCCTAATACGCTATCTGAAATAGGAGCGACGTAAATTGAACAAATGTGACAGAATTACGCTGCATTCTTATATTAACCGAAGTATAAAATGATCTAGTCTGGTCTCAGATTGCCCTAGCCTAGAAGTTTAATAGTGCATTTTATTCGCCATTTCATGCGCTTTTAGATGCCGCTTAGCCTACGACGCTATCTGAAATAGGAACGACGTAAATTGAACAAATGTGATAGAATTTCACTGAATTCTTAAATTAACCATAATATAAAATGATCTAATCGGGTCTCTGTTTGCCCTACCGTAGAAGTTTAATAGTGCATTTTACTCGCCATTGCATGTGCTTTGAGATGCCGCTAAGCCCAATAAGCTATCTGTAATAGGAGCGACGTAAATTTTACAAATGTGACAGAATTTCGTTGAATTCTTATATTAACCAAAATATAAAATGATCTAATCGGGTCTCTGATTGCCCTATCATAGAATTTTAATAGTGCATTTTACTCGCCATTCCACGCGCTTTAAGATGCCGCCTAGCCCAGTACGCTATCTGAAATAGGAGCGACGTAAATTGAGCAAATGTGATAGAATTTTGCTGAATTCTTAAATTAACCATAATATAAAATTATCTAATCGGGTCTCTGTTTGCCCTACCCTAGAAGTTTAATAGTGCATTTCACTCGTCATTTCATGCGCTTTGAGATGCCGCTAAGCCCAATAAGCTATCTGTAATAGGAGCGACGTAAATTTTACAAATGTGATAGAATTTCGTTGAATTCTTATATTAACCAAAACATAAAATGATCTAATCGGGTCTCTGATTGCCCTATCATAGAAGTTTAATAGTGCATTTCACTCGCCATTCCACGCGCTTTAAGATGCCGCATAGCCCAGTACGCTATCTGAAATAGGAGCGACGTAACTTGAACAAATGTGATAGAATCACGCTGCATTCTTATATTAACCGTAATATAAAATGATCTAATCGGGTCTCTGTTTGCCTTATCCTAGAAGTATAATAGTGCATTATACTCGCCATTCCATGTGCTTTTAGATGCCGCTTAGCCCAGGACGCTATCTGAAATAGGAACGACGTAAATTGAACAAATGTGAGAGAATTTTGCTGAATTCTTAAATTAACCATAATATAAAATGACCTAATCGGGTCTCTGTTTGCCCTACCCTAGAAGTTTAATTGTGCATTTCACTCGTCATTTCATGCGCTTTGAGATGCCGCTAAGCCCAATAAGCCATCTGTAATAGAAGCGACGTAAATTGAACAAATGTGATAGAATTTCGTTGAATTCTTATATTAACCTTAATGTAAAATGATCTGATCGGGTCTCTGTTTGCCTTATCCTAGAAGTTTAATAGTGCATTATACTCGTCATTTCATGCGGATTGAGATGCCGCTTAGCCCAATACGCTATCTGAAATAGGAGCGACGTAAGTTGAACAGATGTGATAGAATCTCCCTGAAATCTTATATTAACCATAATATAAAATGATCTAATCGGGTCTCTGTTCGCCCTAGCCTAGAAGTTTAATAGTGCATTTTATTCGCCATTTCATGCGCTTTTAGATGCCGCTAAGCCCCATAAGCTATCTGTAATACAAGCGACGTAAATTGAACAAATGTGATAGAATTTCCCTGAAATCTTATATTAAACAAAATGTAAAATGATCTAATCGGGTCTCTGATTGCCCTATCATAGAAGTTTAACAGTGCATTTCACTCGTCATTTCATGCGCTTTGACATGCCGCTTAGCCCAATAAGCTATCTGAAATACGAGCGACGTAAATTGAACAAATGTGATAGAATTTCCCTGAAATCTTATATTAAACAAAATATAAAATGAGCTAATCGGGTCTCCGATTGCCCTGTCATAGAAGTTTAGTAGTGCATTTTACTCGCCATTCCACGAGCTTTAAGACGCCGCCTAGCACAGTACGCTATCTGAAATAGGAGCGACGTAAGTTGAACAAATGTGATAGAATTTCGCAGAATTCTTATATTAACCAAAATATAAAATGATCTAATCGGGTCTCTGATTGCCCTATCATAGAAGTTTAACAGTGCATTTCACTCGTCACTTCATGCGCTTTGAGATGCCGCTAAGCACAATAAGCTATCTGTAATAGGAGCGACGTAAATTGAACAAATGTGATAGAATTTCGCTGAATTCTTATATTAACCAAAATATAAAATGATCTAATTGGGTCTCTCATTGCCCTATCATAGAAGTTTGGTAGTGCATTTTACTCGCCATTCCACGCGCTTTAAGATGCCGCCTAGCCCAGTACGCTACCTGAAATAGGAGCGACGTAAGTTGAACAAATGTGATAGAATTACGCTGAATTCTTATATTAACCGTAATATAAAATGATATAATCGGGTCTCTGTATGCCTTATCCTAGAAGTTTAATAGTGAATTTTACTCGCCATTTCATGCGCATTGAGATGCCGCTTAGCCCAAAACGCTATCTGAAATAGGAGCGACGTAAATTGAACAAATATGATAGAGTTTCGCTGAATTCTTAAATTAACCATAATATAAAATCATCTTATCGGGTCTCTGTTTGCCCTACCCTAGAAGTTTAATAGTGCATTTTACTCGCCATTTCTTGCGCTTTAAGATGCCGCCGAGCCCAGTACGCTATCTGAAGTAGGAGCAACGTAAATTGAACAATTCTGATAGAATTTCGCTGAATTCTTATATGAACCAAAATATAAAATGACCTAGTCGGGTCTCTGATTGCCCTATCATAGAAGTTTAATAGTGCATTTTGATCGCCATTCCACGCGCTTTAAGATGCCGCCTAGCCCTGTATGCTATCTGAAATTGGAGCGACGTAAATTGAACAAAAGTGACAGAATTTTGCTGACATCTTAAATTAACCATAATATAAAATGATCTAATCGGGTCTCTGTTTGCCCTACCCTACAAGTTTAGCAGTGCATTTTACTCGACATTTCATGCGCTTTGAGATGCCGCTTAGCCCAATGCGCTATCTGAAATAGGAGCGACGTAAATTGAACAAATGTGATAGAATTTCCCTGAATTCTTATATTAACCAAAATATAAAATGATCTAATCGGGTCTCTGATTGCCCTATCATAGAAGTTTAATAGTGCATTTTACTCGCCAATCCACGCGCTTTAAGATTCCGCCTAGCCCAGTACGCTATCTGAAACAGGAGCGACGTAAATTGAACAAATGTGATAGAATTTGGCAGAATTGTTAAATTAACCATAATATAAAATGATCTAATCGGGTCTCTGCTTGCCCTACCCTAGAAGTTTAATAGTGCATTTTACTCGCCATTTCATGCGCTTTGAGATGCCGCTTAGCCCAATACGCAATCTGAAATAGGAGCGACGTAAATTGAACAAATGTGATAGAATTTCCCTGAAATCTCATATTAAACAAAATATAAAATGATCTAATCGGGTCTCTGATTGCCCTATCATAGAAGTTTAGTAGTGCATTTTACGCGCCATTCCACGCGCTTTAAGATGCCGCCTAGCCCAGTACGCTACCTGAAATAGGAGCGACGTAAGTTGAACAAATGTGATAGAATTACGCTGAATTCTTATATTAACCGTAATATAAAATGATATAATCGGGTCTCTGTATGCCTTATCCTAGAAGTTTAATAGTGAATTTTACTCGCCATTTCATGCGCATTGAGATGCCGCTTAGCCCAGTACGCTACCTGAAATAGGAGCGACGTAAATTGAACAAATGTGATAGAATTTCGCTGAATTCTTAAAGTAACCTTAATATAAAATGATCTAATCGGGTCTCTGGTTTCCCTACCATAGAAGTTTCATAGTGCATTTTACTCGCCATTTCTTGCGCTTTAAGATGCCGCCGAGCCCAGTACGCTATCTGAAGTAGGAGCGACGTAAATAGAACAAATGTGATAGAATTTCCCTGAAATCTTATATTAACCAAAATATAAAATGATCTAGTCGGGTCTCTGTATGCCTTATCCTAGAAGTTTAATAGTGAATTTTACTCGCCATTTCATGCGCATTGAGATGCCGCTTAGCCCAATACGCTATCTGAAATAGGAGCGACGTAAATTGAACAAATATGATAGAGTTTCGCTGAATTCTTAAATTAACCATAATATAAAATCATCTTATCGGGTCTCTGTTTGCCCTACCCTAGAAGTTTAATAGTGCATTTTACTCGCCATTTCTTGCGCTTTAAGATGCCGCCGAGCCCAGTACGCTATCTGAAGTAGGAGCGACGTAAATTGAACAATTCTGATAGAATTTCGCTGAATTCTTATATTAACCAAAATATAAAATGATCTAGTCGGGTCTCTGATTGCCCTATCATAGAAGTTTAATAGTGCATTTTGATCGCCATTCCACGCGCTTTAAGATGCCGCCTAGCCCTGTATGCTATCTGAAATTGGAGCGACGTAAATTGAACAAATGTGACAGAATTTTGCTGACATCTTAAATTAACCATAATATAAAATGATCTAATCGGGTCTCTGTTTGCCCTACCCTACAAGTTTAGCAGTGCATTTTACTCGACATTTCATGCGCTTTGAGATGCCGCTTAGCCCAATGCGCTATCTGAAATAGGAGCGACGTAAATTGAACAAATGTGATAGAATTTCGCTGAATTCTTATATTAACCAAAATATAAAATGATCTAATCGGGTCTCTGATTGCCCTATCATAGAAGTTTAATAGTGCATTTTACTCGCCAATCCACACGCTTTAAGATTCCGCCTAGCCCAGTACGCTATCTGAAATAGGAGCGACGTAAATTGAACAAATGTGATAGAATTTGGCAGAATTCTTAAATTAACCATAATATAAAATGATCTAATCGGGTCTCTGCTTGCCCTACCCTAGAAGTTTAATAGTGCATTTTACTCGCCATTTCATGCGCTTTGAGATGGCGCTTAGCCCAGTACGCTAACTGAAGTAGGAGCGACGTAAATTGAACAATTCTGATAGAATTTCGCTGAATTCTTATATTAACCAAAATATAAAAT
This sequence comes from Macropis europaea, assembly GCA_916610135.2. Lineage (NCBI taxonomy): Eukaryota > Metazoa > Arthropoda > Insecta > Hymenoptera > Melittidae > Macropis > Macropis europaea. The sequence goes on along the minus strand of CAKAJE020000133.1, from coordinate 134,647 downwards.
GATCTAGTCGGGTCCCTGATTGCCCTATCGTAGAAGTTTAATAGTGCATTTTGATCGCCATTCCACGCGCTTTAAGATGCCTCCTAGCCCAGTATGCTATCTGAAATTGGAGCGACGTAAATTGAACAAATGTGACAGAATTTTGCTGACATCTTAAATTAACCATAATGTAAAACGATCTAATCGGTAACTCTGTTCGCCCTACCCTACAAGTTTAGCAGTGCATTTTACTCGACATTTCATGCGCTTTGAGATGCCGCATAGCCCAATACGCTATCTGAAATAGGAGCGACGTAAATTGAACAAATGTGATAGAATTTGGCTGAATTCTTAAATTAACCATAATATAAAATCATCTTATCGGGTCTCTGTTTGCACTACCCTAGAAGTTTAATAGTGCATTTTACTCCCCATTTCATGCGCTTTGAGATGCCGCATAGCCCAATACGCTATCTGAAATAGGAGCGACGTAAATTGAACAAATGTGATAGAATTTCCCTGAAATCTTATATTAAACAAAATATAAAATGATGTAAACGGGACTCTGATTGCCCTATCATAGAAGTTTAGTAGTGCATTTTGCTCGCCCTTCCACGTGCTTTAAGATGCCGCCTAGCCCAGTACACTATCTGAAATAGGAGCGACGTAAATTGAACAAATGTGATAGAATTTCCCTGAATTCTTATATTAACATTAATGTAAAATGATCTAATCGGGTCTCTGTTCTCCCTACCCTAGAAGTTTATTACTGCATTTCACTCGTCATTTCATGCGCTTTGAGTTGCCGCTTAGCCCAATACGATATCTGAAATAGGAGCGATGTAAATTGAACAAATGTGATAGAATTTCGCTGAATTCTTATATTAACCAAAATATAAAATGATCTAATCGGGTCTCCGTTTGCCTTATCCTAGAAGTTTAGTATTGCATTTTACTCGCCATTTCATGCGCTTTCAGATGCCGCTCAGCCCAACACGCTATCTGAAATAGGAGCGACGTAAATTGAACAAATATGATACAGTTTCGCTGAATTCTTAAGTTAACCATAATATAAAATCATCTTATCGGGTCTCTGTTTGCACTACCCTAGAAGTTTAATAGTGCATTTTACTCCCCATTTCATGCGCTTTCAGATGCCGCTAAGCCCAATAAGCTGTCTGAAACAGGAGCGACGTAAATTGAACAAATGTGATAGAATTTCGCTGAATTCTTATATTAAACAAAATGTAAAATGATCTAATCGGGTCTCTGATTGCCCTATCATAGAAGTTTAGTAGTGCATTGTACTCGCCATTCCACGCGCTTTATGATGGCGCCTAGCCCAGTATGGTATCTGAAATAGGAGCTACGTAAGTTGAACAAATGTGATAGAATTACGCTGAATTCTTATATTAACCGTAATATAAAATGATGTAATCGGGCCACTGTTTGCCCTATCATAGAAGTTTGATAGTGCATTTTACTCGCCATTTCATGTGCTTTAAGCTGCCGCATAGCCCAATACGCTATCTGGAATAGGAGCGACGTAAATTGGACAAATGTGATAGAATTTCCCTGAATTCTTATATTAAGCTTAATGTAAAATGATCTAATCGTGTCTCTGTTCGACCTACCATAGAAGTCTAATTGTGCATTTCACTCGCCATTTCATGCGCCTTGAGATGCCGTTTAGCACAATACGCTATTTGAAATAGGGGCGACGTAAATTGAACAAATGTGATAGAATTACGCTGAATTCTTATATTATCCGTAATATAAAATGATCTAAACGGGTCTCTGTTTGCCTTATCCTAGAAGTTTAATAGTGCATTTTACTCGCCATTTCATGCGCTTTGAGATGCCGCTTAGCCCAATATGCAATCTGAAATAGGAGCGACGTAAATTGAACAAATGTGATAGAATTTCCCTGAAATCTCATATTAAACAAAATATAAAATGATCTAATCGGGTCTCTGATTGCCCTATCATAGAAGTTTAGTAGGGCATTTTACGCGCCATTCCATGCGCTTTAAGATGCCGCCTAGCCCAGTACGCTACCTGAAATAGGAGCGACGTAAGTTGAACAAATGTGATAGAATTACGCTGAATTCTTATATTAACCGTAATATAAAATGATATAATCGGGTCTCTGTATGCCTTATCCTAGAAGTTTAATAGTGAATTTTACTCGCCATTTCATGCGCATTGAGATGCCGCTTAGCCCAATACGCTATCTGAAATAGGAGCGACGTAAATTGAACAAATATGATAGAGTTTCGCTGAATTCTTAAATTAACCATAATATAAAATCATCTTATCGGGTCTCTGTTTGCCCTACCCTAGAAGTTTAATAGTGCATTTTACTCGCCATTTCTTGCGCTTTAAGATGCCGCCGAGCCCAGTACGCTATCTGAAGTAGGAGCGACGTAAGTTGAACAAATGTGATAGAATTACGCTGAATTCTTATATTAACCATAATATAAAATGATCTAATCGGTTCTCTGTTCACCCTACCCTAGAAGTTTAAGAGTGCCTTTCACTCGTCATTTCATGCGCTTTGAGATGCCGCATAGCCCAATACGCTATCTGAAATAGGAGCGACGTAAATTGAACAAATGTGATAGAATTTCCCTGAAATCTTATATTAAACAAAATATAAAATGATGTAAACGGGACTCTGATTGCCCTATCATAGAAGTTTAGTAGTGCATTTTGCTCGCCCTTCCACGTGCTTTAAGATGCCGCCTAGCCCAGTACACTATCTGAAATAGGAGCGACGTAAATTGAACAAATGTGATAGAATTTCCCTGAATTCTTATATTAACATTAATGTAAAATGATCTAATCGGGTCTCTGTTCTCCCTACCCTAGAAGTTTATTACTGCATTTCACTCGTCATTTCATGCGCTTTGAGTTGCCGCTTAGCCCAATACGATATCTGAAATAGGAGCGATGTAAATTGAACAAATGTGATAGAATTTCGCTGAATTCTTATATTAACCAAAATATAAAATGATCTAATCGGGTCTCCGTTTGCCTTATCCTAGAAGTTTAATAGTGCATTTTACACGCCAATCCACGCGCTTTAAGATTCCGCCTAGCCCAGTACGCTATCTGAAATAGGAGCGACGTAAATAGAACAATTGTGATAGAATTTCGCTGAATTCTTATATTAACCAAAATATAAAATGATCTAATCGGGTCTCTGATTGCCCTATCATAGAAGTTTAATAGTGCATTTTACTCGCCAATCCACGCGCTTTAAGATTCCGCCTAGCCCAGTACGCTATCTTAAATAGGAGCGACGTAAATTGAACAAATGTGATAGAATTTGGCTGAATTCTTAAATTAACCATAATATAAAATGATCTAATCGGGTCTCTGTTTGCCTTACCCTAGAAGTTTAATAGTGCATTTTACTCGCCATTTCTTGCGCTTTAAGATGCCGCCGAGCCCAGTACGCTATCTGAAGTAGGAGCGACGTAAGTTGAACAAATGTGATAGAATTACGCTGAATTCTTATATTAACCGTAATATAAAATGATCTAATCGGGTCTCTGTTTGCCTTATCCTAGAAGTTTAATAGTGCGTTTCACTCGTCATTTCATGCGCTTTGAGATGCCTCTTAGCCCAATAAGCTATCTGAAATAGGAGCGACGTAAATTGAACAAATGTGATAGAATTTCGCTGAATTCTTATATTAACCAAAATATAGAATGATCTAATCGGGACTCTGATTGCCCTATCATAGAAGTTTAATAGTGCATTTTACTCGCCCTTCCACGCGCTTTAAGATGCCGCCTAGCCCAGTACGCTATCTGAAATAGGAGCTACGTAAGTTGAACAAATGTCACAGAATTACGCTGAATTCTTATGTTAACCGTAATATAAAATGATCTAATCGGGTCTCTGTTTGCCTTATCCTAGAAGTTTAAGAGTGCATTTTACTCGCCATTTCATGCGCTTTGAGGTGCCGCTTAGCCCAATAGCTATCTGAAATAGGAGCGACGTAAATTGAACAAATGTGATAGAATTTCGTTGAATTCTTATATTAACCAAAACATAAAATGATCTAATCGGGTCTCTGATTGCCCTATCACAGAAGTTTAATAGTGCATTTCACTCGCCATTCCACGCGCTTTAAGATGCCGCATAGCCCAACACGCTATCTGAAATAGGAGCGACGTAAATAGAACAAATGTGATAGAATTTCCCTGAAATCTTATATTAAACAAAATATAAAATGATCTAATCGGGTCTCTGATTGCCCTATCATAGAAGTTTAGTAGTGCATTCCACTCGCCATTCCACGCGCTTTAAGATGCCGCCTAGCCTAGTACGCTATCTGAAATAGGAGCGACGTAAATTGAACAAATGTGATAAAATTTTACTGACATCTTAAATTAACCATAATATAAAATGATCTAATCGGGTCTCTGTTTGCCTTATCCTAGAAGTTTAATAGGGCATTTTACTCGCCATTTCATGCGCTTTGAAATGCCGCTTAGCCCAATACGCTATCTGAAATAGGAGCGACGTAAGTTGAACAAATGTGATAGAATTACGCTGAATTCTTATATTAACCATAATATAAAATGATCTAATTGGGTCTCTGTTTGCCCTACCCTAGAAGTTTAATAGTGAATTTTACTCGCCATTTCTTGCGCTTTGAGATGCCGCTTAGCCCAATACGCTATCTGAAATATGAGCGACGTAAATTGAATAAAAATGTGATAGAATTTCGCTGAATTCTCATATTAACATTAATGTAAATTGATCTAATCGAGTCTCTGTTCGCCCCACCCTAGAGGTTTAATAGTGCATTTCAGTAGTCATTTCATGCGCTTTGAGATGCCGCTTAGCCCAATACGCTATCTGAAATAGGAGCGATGTAAATTGAACAAATGTGATAGAATTTTGCTGAATTCTTAAATTAACCATAATATAAAATGATCTAATCGGGTCTCTGATTGCCCTATCATAGAATTTTAATAGTGCATTTTAATCGCCATTCCACGCGCTTTAAGATGCCGCCTAGCTCAGTACGCTATCTGAAATAGGAGCGACGTAAATTGAACAAATGTGATAGAATTTTGCTGAATTCTTAAATTAACCATAATATAAAATGGTCTAATCGGGTCTCTGTTCGCCCTAGCCTAGAAGTTTAATAGTGCATTTTATTCGGCATTTCATGCGCTTTGAGATGCCGCTTAGCCCAATTCGCTATCTGAAATAGGAGCGATGTAAATTGAACAAATGTGATTGAATTTCGCTGAATTCTTTTATTAACCATAATGTAAAATGATCTAATCGGGGCTCTGTTCGCCCAAACCTAGAAGTTTAATAGTGCATTTAATCGCCATTTCATGTGCTTTGAGATGCCCTTAGCCCAATACGCCATCTGAAATAGGAGCGACGTAAATTGAACAAATGTGGTAGAATTTCGCTGAATTCTTATATTAACCAAAATATAAAATGATATAATCGGGTCTCTGTTCGCCCTAGCCTAGAAGTTTAGTTGTGCATTTTATTCGCCATTTCATGCGCTTTGAGATGCCGCTTAGCCGAATACGCTATCTGAAATAGGAGCGACGTAAATTGAACAAATGTGATACAATATCCCTGAAATCTTACATTAAACAAAATATAAAATGATCTAATCGGGTCTCTGATTGCCCTATCATAGAAGTTTAGTAGTGCATTTTACTCGCCATTCCACGAGCTTTAAGATGCCGCCTAGCACAGTACGCTATCTGAAATAGGAGCGACGTAAATTGAACAAATGTGATAGAATTTCGCTGAATTCTTACATTAACCATAATGTAAAATGATATAATCGGGTCTCTGTTCGCCCTACCCTAGAAGTATAATAGTGCATTTCACTCGTCAATGCATGCGCTTTGAGATGCCGCCTAGCCCAGTACGCTATCTGAAATAGGAGCGACGTAAATTGAACAAATGTGATAGAATTTCGCTGAATTCTTAAAGTAACCTTAATATAAAATGATCTAATCGGGTCTCTGGTTTCCCTACCATAGAAGTTTCATAGTGCATTTTACACGCCATTCCACGCGCCTTAAGATGCCGTCTAGCACAGTTCGCTATCTGAAATAGGAGCGACGTAAATTGAACAAATGTTATAGAATTTCGCTGAATTCTTATATTAACCATAATATAAAATGATCTAATCGGGTCCCTGTTTGCCCTACCCTAGAAGTTTAATAGTGCATTTTACTCGCCATTCCACGCGCTCTAAGATGCCGCCTAGCCGAGTACGCTGTCTGAAATAGAAGCGACGTAAATTGAACAAGTGTGATAGAATCTCGCTGAATACTTATATTAACCTTAATGTAAAATGATCTAATCGGGTCTCTGTTCGCCCTACCCTAGAAGTTTAATAGTGCATTTCACTCGTCATTTCATGCGCTTTGAGATGACGCTTAACCCAATACGCTATCTGAAATAGGAGCGACGTAAGTTGAACAAATGTGACAGAATTACGCTGCATTCTTATATTCACCTTAATGTAAAATGATCTCTTCGGGTCTCTGTTCGCCCTACCCTAGAAGTATAATAGTGCATTTCACTCGTCATTTCATGCGCTTTGAGATGCCGCCTATCCCAATACGCTATCTGAAATAGGAGCGACGTAAATTGAACAAATGTGATAGAATTTCGCTGAATTCTTAAAGTAACCTTAATATAAAATGATCTAATCGGGTCTCTGGTTTCCCTACCATAGAAGTTTCATAGTGCATTTTACTCGCCATTCCACGGGCCTTAAGATGCCGTCTAGCGCAGTACGCTACCTGAAATAGGAGCGACGTAAGTTGAACAAATGTGATAGAATTACGCTGAATTCTTATATTAACCGTAATATAAAATGATCTAATCGGGTCTCTGTTTGCCTTATCCTAGAAGTTTGATAGTGTATTTTACTCGCCATTTCATGCGCTTTGAGATGCCGGTTAGCCCAATACGCTATCTGAAATAGGAGCGACGTAAATTGAACAAATGTGATAGAATTTTGCTGAATTCTTAAAATAACCACAATATAAAATGATCTAATCGGGTGTCTGCTTGCCCTACCCTAGTAGTTTAATTGTGCATTTTACTCGCCATTTCATGCGCTTTTCGATGCCGCTTATCCCAATACGCTATCTGAAATAGGAGCGACGTACGTTGAACGAATGTGATAGAATTTCGCTAAATTCTTTTAAGAACCATAACGTAAAATGATCTAATCGGGTCTCTGTTCGCCCTAGCCTAGAAGTTTAATAGCGCATTTTATTCGCCATTTCATGCGCCTTGAGATGCCGCTTAGCCCAATACGCTATCTGAAATAGAAGCGACGAAAATTGAACAAATGTGATAGAATTTCCCTGAATTCTTATATTAACCAAAATATAAAATGATCTAATCGGGTCTCTGATTGCCCTATCATAGAAGTTTAATAGTGCATTTTACTCGCCAATCCACACGCTTTAAGATTCCGCCTAGCCCAGTACGCTATCTGAAATAGGAGCGACGTAAATTGAACATATATGATAGAGTTTCGCTGAATTCTTAAATTAACCATAATATAAAATCATCTTATCGGGTCTCTGTTTGCCCTACCCTAGAAGTTTAATAGTGCATTTTACTCGCCATTTCTTGCGCTTTAAGATGCCGCCGAGCCCAGTACGCTATCTGAAGTAGGAGCGACGTAAATTGAACAATTCTGATAGAATTTCGCTGAATTCTTATATTAACCAAAATATAAAATGATCTAGTCGGGTCTCTGATTGCCCTATCATAGAAGTTTAATAGTGCATTTTGATCGCCATTCCACGCGCTTTAAGATGCCGCCTAGCACTGTATGCTATCTGAAATTGGAGCGACGTAAATTGAACAAATGTGACAGAATTTTGCTGACATCTTAAATTAACCATAATATAAAATGATCTAATCGGGTCTCTGTTTGCCCTACCCTACAAGTTTAGCAGTGCATTTTACTCGACATTTCATGCGCTTTGAGATGCCGCTTAGCCCAATGCGCTATCTGAAATAGGAGCGACGTAAATTGAACAAATGTGATAGAATTTCCCTGAATTCTTATATTAACCAAAATATAAAATGATCTAATCGGGTCTCTGATTGCCCTATCATAGAAGTTTAATAGTGCATTTTACTCGCCAATCCACACGCTTTAAGATTCCGCCTAGCCCAGTACGCTATCTGAAATAGGAGCGACGTAAATTGAACAAATGTGATAGAATTTGGCAGAATTCTTAAATTAACCATAATATAAAATGATCTAATCGGGTCTCTGCTTGCCCTACCCTAGAAGTTTAATAGTGCATTTTACTCGCCATTTCATGCGCTTTGAGATGGCGCTTAGCCCAGTACGCTAACTGAAGTAGGAGCGACGTAAATTGAACAATTCTGATAGAATTTCGCTGAATTCTTATATTAACCAAAATATAAAATGATCTAGTCGGGTCCCTGATTGCCCTATCGTAGAAGTTTAATAGTGCATTTTGATCGCCATTCCACGCGCTTTAAGATGCCTCCTAGCCCAGTATGCTATCTGAAATTGGAGCGACGTAAATTGAACAAATGTGACAGAATTTTGCTGACATCTTAAATTAACCATAATGTAAAACGATCTAATCGGTAACTCTGTTCGCCCTACCCTACAAGTTTAGCAGTGCATTTTACTCGACATTTCATGCGCTTTGAGATGCCGCATAGCCCAATACGCTATCTGAAATAGGAGCGACGTAAATTGAACAAATGTGATAGAATTTGGCTGAATTCTTAAATTAACCATAATATAAAATCATCTTATCGGGTCTCTGTTTGCCCTACCCTAGAAGTTTAATAGTGCATTTTACTCGCCATTTCTTGCGCTTTAAGATGCCGCCGAGCCCAGTACGCTATCTGAAGTAGGAGCGACGTAAGTTGAACAAATGTGATAAAATTACGCTGAATTCTTATATTAACCGTAATATAAAATGATCTAATCGGTTCTCTGTTCACCCTACCCTAGAAGTTTAAGAGTGCCTTTCACTCGTCATTTCATGCGCTTTGAGATGCCGCATAGCCCAATACGCTATCTGAAATAGGAGCGACGTAAATTGAACAAATGTGATAGAATTTCCCTGAAATCTTATATTAAACAAAATATAAAATGATGTAAACGGGACTCTGATTGCCCTATCATAGAAGTTTAGTAGTGCATTTTGCTCGCCCTTCCACGTGCTTTAAGATGCCGCCTAGCCCAGTACACTATCTGAAATAGGAGCGACGTAAATTGAACAAATGTGATAGAATTTCCCTGAATTCTTATATTAACATTAATGTAAAATGATCTAATCGGGTCTCTGTTCTCCCTACCCTAGAAGTTTATTACTGCATTTCACTCGTCATTTCATGCGCTTTGAGTTGCCGCTTAGCCCAATACGATATCTGAAATAGGAGCGATGTAAATTGAACAAATGTGATAGAATTTCGCTGAATTCTTATATTAACCAAAATATAAAATGATCTAATCGGGTCTCCGTTTGCCTTATCCTAGAAGTTTAGTATTGCATTTTACTCGCCATTTCATGCGCTTTCAGATGCCGCTTAGCCCAACACGCTATCTGAAATAGGAGCGACGTAAATTGAACAAATATGATACAGTTTCGCTGAATTCTTAAGTTAACCATAATATAAAATCATCTTATCGGGTCTCTGTTTGCACTACCCTAGAAGTTTAATAGTGCATTTTACTCCCCATTTCATGCGCTTTGAGATGCCGCATAGCCCAATACGCTATCTGAAATAGGAGCGACGTAAATTGAACAAATGTGATAGAATTTCCCTGAAATCTTATATTAAACAAAATATAAAATGATGTAAACGGGACTCTGATTGCCCTATCATAGAAGTTTAGTAGTGCATTTTGCTCGCCCTTCCACGTGCTTTAAGATGCCGCCTAGCCCAGTACACTATCTGAAATAGGAGCGACGTAAATTGAACAAATGTGATAGAATTTCCCTGAATTCTTATATTAACATTAATGTAAAATGATCTAATCGGGTCTCTGTTCTCCCTACCCTAGAAGTTTATTACTGCATTTCACTCGTCATTTCATGCGCTTTGAGTTGCCGCTTAGCCCAATACGATATCTGAAATAGGAGCGATGTAAATTGAACAAATGTGATAGAATTTCGCTGAATTCTTATATTAACCAAAATATAAAATGATCTAATCGGGTCTCCGTTTGCCTTATCCTAGAAGTTTAGTATTGCATTTTACTCGCCATTTCATGCGCTTTCAGATGCCGCTCAGCCCAACACGCTATCTGAAATAGGAGCGACGTAAATTGAACAAATATGATACAGTTTCGCTGAATTCTTAAGTTAACCATAATATAAAATCATCTTATCGGGTCTCTGTTTGCACCACCCTAGAAGTTTAATAGTGCATTTTACTCCCCATTTCATGCGCTTTCAGATGCCGCTAAGCCCAATAAGCTGTCTGAAATAGGAGCGACGTAAATTGAACAAATGTGATAGAATTTCGCTGAATTCTTATATTAAACAAAATGTAAAATGATCTAATCGGGTCTCTGATTGCCCTATCATAGAAGTTTAGTAGTGCATTGTACTCGCCATTCCACGCGCTTTATGATGGCGCCTAGCCCAGTATGGTATCTGAAATAGGAGCTACGAAAGTTGAACAAATGTGATAGAATTACGCTGAATTCTTATATTAACCGTAATATAAAATGATGTAATCGGGCCACTGTTTGCCCTATCATAGAAGTTTGATAGTGCATTTTACTCGCCATTTCATGTGCTTTAAGCTGCCGCATAGCCCAATACGCTATCTGGAATAGGAGCGACGTAAATTGGACAAATGTGATAGAATTTCCCTGAATTCTTATATTAAGCTTAATGTAAAATGATCTAATCGTGTCTCTGTTCGACCTACCATAGAAGTCTAATTGTGCATTTCACTCGCCATTTCATGCGCCTTGAGATGCCGTTTAGCACAATACGCTATTTGAAATAGGGGCGACGTAAATTGAACAAATGTGATAGAATTACGCTGAATTCTTATATTATCCGTAATATAAAATGATCTAAACGGGTCTCTGTTTGCCTTATCCTAGAAGTTTAATAGTGCATTTTACTCGCCATTTCATGCGCTTTGAGATGCCGCTTAGCCCAATACGCAATCTGAAATAGGAGCGACGTAAATTGAACAAATGTGATAGAATTTCCCTGAAATCTCATATTAAACAAAATATAAAATGATCTAATCGGGTCTCTGATTGCCCTATCATAGAAGTTTAGTAGGGCATTTTACGCGCCATTCCACGCGCTTTAAGATGCCGCCTAGCCCAGTACGCTACCTGAAATAGGAGCGACGTAAGTTGAACAAATGTGATAGAATTACGCTGAATTCTTATATTAACCGTAATATAAAATGATATAATCGGGTCTCTGTATGCCTTATCCTAGAAGTTTAATAGTGAATTTTACTCGCCATTTCATGCGCATTGAGATGCCGCTTAGCCCAATACGCTATCTGAAATAGGAGCGACGTAAATTGAACAAATATGATAGAGTTTCGCTGAATTCTTAAATTAACCATAATATAAAATCATCTTATCGGGTCTCTGTTTGCCCTACCCTAGAAGTTTAATAGTGCATTTTACTCGCCATTTCTTGCGCTTTAAGATGCCGCCGAGCCCAGTACGCTATCTGAAGTAGGAGCGACGTAAATTGAACAATTCTGATAGAATTTCGCTGAATTCTTATATTAACCAAAATATAAAATGACCTAGTCGGGTCTCTGATTGCCCTATCATAGAAGTTTAATAGTGCATTTTGATCGCCATTCCACGCGCTTTAAGATGCCGCCTAGCCCTGTATGCTATCTGAAATTGGAGCGACGTAAATTGAACAAATGTGACAGAATTTTGCTGACATCTTAAATTAACCATAATATAAAATGATCTAATCGGGTCTCTGTTTGCCCTACCCTACAAGTTTAGCAGTGCATTTTACTCGACATTTCATGCGCTTTGAGATGCCGCTTAGCCCAATGCGCAATCTGAAATAGGAGCGACGTAAATTGAACAAATGTGATAGAATTTCCCTGAATTCTTATATTAACCAAAATATAAAATGATCTAATCGGGTCTCTGATTGCCCTATCATAGAAGTTTAATAGTGCATTTTACTCGCCAATCCACGCGCTTTAAGATTCCGCCTAGCCCAGTACGCTATCTGAAATAGGAGCGACGTAAATTGAACAAATGTGATAGAATTTGGCAGAATTCTTAAATTAACCATAATATAAAATGATCTAATCGGGTCTCTGCTTGCCCTACCCTAGAAGTTTAATAGTGCATTTTACTCGCCATTTCATGCGCTTTGAGATGGCGCTTAGCCCAGTACGCTAACTGAAGTAGGAGCGACGTAAATTGAACAATTCTGATAGAATTTCGCTGAATTCTTATATTAACCAAAATATAAAATGATCTAGTCGGGTCCCTGATTGCCCTATCGTAGAAGTTTAATAGTGCATTTTGCTCGCCCTTCCACGTGCTTTAAGATGCCGCCTAGCCCAGTACACTATCTGAAATAGGAGCGACGTAAATTGAACAAATGTGATAGAATTTCCCTGAATTCTTATATTAACATTAATGTAAAATGATCTAATCGGGTCTCTGTTCTCCCTACCCTAGAAGTTTATTACTGCATTTCACTCGTCATTTCATGCGCTTTGAGTTGCCGCTTAGCCCAATACGATATCTGAAATAGGAGCGATGTAAATTGAACAAATGTGATAGAATTTGGCTGAATTCTTAAATTAACCATAATATAAAATGATCTAATCGGGTCTCTGTTTGCCTTACCCTAGAAGTTTAATAGTGCATTTTACTCGCCATTTCATGCGCTTTGAGATGGCGATTAGCCCAATACGCTATCTGAAATAGGAGCGACGTAAATTGAACAAATGTGATAGAATTTGGCTGAATTCTTAAATTAACCATAATATAAAATCATCTTATAGGGTCTCTGTTTGCCCTACCCTAGAAGTTTAATAGTGCATTTTACTCGCCATTTCTTGCGCTTTAAGATGCCGCCGAGCCCAGTACGCTATCTGAAGTAGGAGCGACGTAAGTTGAACAAATGTGATAGAATTACGCTGAATTCTTATATTAACCGTAATATAAAATGATCTAATCGGTTCTCTGTTCACCCTACCCTAGAAGTTTAAGAGTGCCTTTCACTCGTCATTTCATGCGCTTTGAGGTGCCGCTTAGCCCAATACGCTATCTGAAATAGGAGCGACGTAAATTGAACAATTGTGATAGAATTTCGCTGAATTCTTATATTAAACAAAATATAAAATGATCTAATCGGGTCTCTGATTGCTCTATCATAGAAGTTTAATAGTGCATTTTACTCACCAATCCACGCGCTTTAAGATTCCGCGTAGCCCAGTACGCTATCTGAAATAGGAGCGACGTAAATTGAACAAATGTGATAGAATGTCGCTGAATTCTTATATTAACCAAAATATAAAATGATCTAATCGGGTCTCTGATAGCCCTATCATAGAAGTTTAATAGTGCATTTTACTCGCCATTCCACGCGCTTTAAGATGCCGCCTAGCCCAGTACGCTATCTGAAACAGGAGCGACGTAAGTTGAACAAATGTGATAGAATTACGCTGAATTCTTATATTAACCGTAATATAAAATGATCTAATCGGGTCTCTGTTTGCCTTATCCTAGAAGTTTAATAGTGCGTTTCACTCGTCATTTCATGCGCTTTGAGATGCCTCTTAGCCCAATAAGCTATCTGAAATAGGAGCGACGTAAATTGAACAAATGTGATAGAATTTCGCTGAATTCTTATATTAACCAAAATATAGAATGATCTAATCGGGACTCTGATTGCCCTATCATAGAAGTTTAATAGTGCATTTTACTCGCCCTTCCACGCGCTTTAAGATGCCGCCTAGCCCAGTACGCTATCTGAAATAGGAGCTACGTAAGTTGAACAAATGTCACAGAATTACGCTGAATTCTTATGTTAACCGTAATATAAAATGATCTAATCGGGTCTCTGTTTGCCTTATCCTAGAAGTTTAAGAGTGCATTTTACTCGCCATTTCATGCGCTTTGAGGTGCCGCTTAGCCCAATAGCTATCTGAAATAGGAGCGACGTAAATTGAACAAATGTGATAGAATTTCGTTGAATTCTTATATTAACCAAAACATAAAATGATCTAATCGGGTCTCTGATTGCCCTATCATAGAAGTTTAATAGTGCATTTCACTCGCCATTCCACGCGCTTTAAGATGCCGCATAGCCCAACACGCTATCTGAAATAGGAGCGACGTAAATAGAACAAATGTGATAGAATTTCCCTGAAATCTTATATTAAACAAAATATAAAATGATCTAATCGGGTCTCTGATTGCCCTATCATAGAAGTTTAGTAGTGCATTCTACTCGCCATTCCACGCGCTTTAAGATGCCGCCTAGCCTAGTACGCTATCTGAAATAGGAGCGACGTAAATTGAACAAATGTGATAAAATTTTACTGACATCTTAAATTAACCATAATATAAAATGATCTAATCGGGTCTCTGTTTGCCTTATCCTAGAAGTTTAATAGGGCATTTTACTCGCCATTTCATGCGCTTTGAAATGCCGATTAGCCCAATACGCTATCTGAAATAGGAGCGACGTAAGTTGAACAAATGTGATAGAATTACGCTGAATTCTTATATTAACCATAATATAAAATGATCTAATTGGGTCTCTGTTTGCCCTACCCTAGAAGTTTAATAGTGAATTTTACTCGCCATTTCTTGCGCTTTGAGATGCCGCTTAGCCCAATACGCTATCTGAAATATGAGCGACGTAAATTGAATAAAAATGTGATAGAATTTCGCTGAATTCTCATATTAACATTAATGTAAATTGATCTAATCGAGTCTCTGTTCGCCCCACCCTAGAGGTTTAATAGTGCATTTCAGTAGTCATTTCATGCGCTTTGAGATGCCGCTTAGCCCAATACGCTATCTGAAATAGGAGCGATGTAAATTGAACAAATGTGATAGAATTTTGCTGAATTCTTAAATTAACCATAATATAAAATGATCTAATCGGGTCTCTGATTGCCCTATCATAGAATTTTAATAGTGCATTTTAATCGCCATTCCACGCGCTTTAAGATGCCGCCTAGCTCAGTACGCTATCTGAAATAGGAGCGACGTAAATTGAACAAATGTGATAGAATTTTGCTGAATTCTTAAATTAACCATAATATAAAATGGTCTAATCGGGTCTCTGTTCGCCCTAGCCTAGAAGTTTAATAGTGCATTTTATTCGGCATTTCATGCGCTTTGAGATGCCGCTTAGCCCAATTCGCTATCTGAAATAGGAGCGATGTAAATTGAACAAATGTGATTGAATTTCGCTGAATTCTTTTATTAACCATAATGTAAAATGATCTAATCGGGTCTCTGTTCGCCCTACCCTAGAAGTATAATAGTGCATTTCACTCGTCAATGCATGCGCTTTGAGATGCCGCCTAGCCCAGTACGCTATCTGAAATAGGAGCGACGTAAATTGAACAAATGTGATAGAATTTCGCTGAATTCTTAAAGTAACCTTAATATAAAATGATCTAATCGGGTCTCTGGTTTCCCTACCATAGAAGTTTCATAGTGCATTTTACACGCCATTCCACGCGCCTTAAGATGCCGTCTAGCACAGTTCGCTATCTGAAATAGGAGCGACGTAAATTGAACAAATGTGATAGAATTTCGCTGAATTCTTATATTAACCATAATATAAAATGATCTAATCGGGTCCCTGTTTGCCCTACCCTAGAAGTTTAATAGTGCATTTTACTCGCCATTCCACGCGCTCTAAGATGCCGCCTAGCCGAGTACGCTGTCTGAAATAGAAGCGACGTAAATTGAACAAGTGTGATAAAATCTCGCTGAATACTTATATTAACCTTAATGTAAAATGATCTAATCGGGTCTCTGTTCGCCCTACCCTAGAAGTTTAATAGTGCATTTCACTCGTCATTTCATGCGCTTTGAGATGACGCTTAACCCAATACGCTATCTGAAATAGGAGCGACGTAAGTTGAACAAATGTGACAGAATTACGCTGCATTCTTATATTCACCTTAATGTAAAATGATCTCTTCGGGTCTCTGTTCGCCCTACCCTAGAAGTATAATAGTGCATTTCACTCGTCATTTCATGCGCTTTGAGATGCCGCCTATCCCAATACGCTATCTGAAATAGGAGCGACGTAAATTGAACAAATGTGATAGAATTTCGCTGAATTCTTAAAGTAACCTTAATATAAAATGATCTAATCGGGTCTCTGGTTTCCCTACCATAGAAGTTTCATAGTGCATTTTACTCGCCATTTCTTGCGCTTTAAGATGCCGCCGAGCCCAGTACGCTATCTGAAGTAGGAGCGACGTAAATAGAACAAATGTGATAGAATTTCCCTGAAATCTTATATTAACCAAAATATAAAATGATCTAGTCGGGTCTCTGTATGCCTTATCCTAGAAGTTTAATAGTGAATTTTACTCGCCATTTCATGCGCATTGAGATGCCGCTTAGCCCAATACGCTATCTGAAATAGGAGCGACGTAAATTGAACAAATATGATAGAGTTTCGCTGAATTCTTAAATTAACCATAATATAAAATCATCTTATCGGGTCTCTGTTTGCCCTACCCTAGAAGTTTAATAGTGCATTTTACTCGCCATTTCTTGCGCTTTAAGATGCCGCCGAGCCCAGTACGCTATCTGAAGTAGGAGCGACGTAAATTGAACAATTCTGATAGAATTTCGCTGAATTCTTATATTAACCAAAATATAAAATGATCTAGTCGGGTCTCTGATTGCCCTATCATAGAAGTTTAATAGTGCATTTTGATCGCCATTCCACGCGCTTTAAGATGCCGCCTAGCCCTGTATGCTATCTGAAATTGGAGCGACGTAAATTGAACAAATGTGACAGAATTTTGCTGACATCTTAAATTAACCATAATATAAAATGATCTAATCGGGTCTCTGTTTGCCCTACCCTACAAGTTTAGCAGTGCATTTTACTCGACATTTCATGCGCTTTGAGATGCCGCTTAGCCCAATGCGCTATCTGAAATAGGAGCGACGTAAATTGAACAAATGTGATAGAATTTCCCTGAATTCTTATATTAACCAAAATATAAAATGATCTAATCGGGTCTCTGATTGCCCTATCATAGAAGTTTAATAGTGCATTTTACTCGCCAATCCACACGCTTTAAGATTCCGCCTAGCCCAGTACGCTATCTGAAATAGGAGCGACGTAAATTGAACAAATGTGATAGAATTTGGCAGAATTCTTAAATTAACCATAATATAAAATGATCTAATCGGGTCTCTGCTTGCCCTACCCTAGAAGTTTAATAGTGCATTTTACTCGCCATTTCATGCGCTTTGAGATGGCGCTTAGCCCAGTACGCTAACTGAAGTAGGAGCGACGTAAATTGAACAATTCTGATAGAATTTCGCTGAATTCTTATATTAACCAAAATATAAAATGATCTAGTCGGGTCCCTGATTGCCCTATCGTAGAAGTTTAATAGTGCATTTTGATCGCCATTCCACGCGCTTTAAGATGCCTCCTAGCCCAGTATGCTATCTGAAATTGGAGCGACGTAAATTGAACAAATGTGACAGAATTTTGCTGACATCTTAAATTAACCATAATATAAAATGATCTAATCGGGTCTCTGTTTGCCCTACCCTACAAGTTTAGCAGTGCATTTTACTCGACATTTCATGCGCTTTGAGATGCCGCATAGCCCAATACGCTATCTGAAATAGGAGCGACGTAAATTGAACAAATGTGATAGAATTTGGCTGAATTCTTAAATTAACCATAATATAAAATCATCTTATCGGGTCTCTGTTTGCCCTACCCTAGAAGTTTAATAGTGCATTTTACTCGCCATTTCTTGCGCTTTAAGATGCCGCCGAGCCCAGTACGCTATCTGAAGTAGGAGCGACGTAAGTTGAACAAATGTGATAGAATTACGCTGAATTCTTATATTAACCATAATATAAAATGATCTAATCGGTTCTCTGTTCACCCTACCCTAGAAGTTTAAGAGTGCCTTTCACTCGTCATTTCATGCGCTTTGAGATGCCGCATAGCCCAATACGCTATCTGAAATAGGAGCGACGTAAATTGAACAAATGTGATAGAATTTCCCTGAAATCTTATATTAAACAAAATATAAAATGATGTAAACGGGACTCTGATTGCCCTATCATAGAAGTTTAGTAGTGCATTTTGCTCGCCCTTCCACGTGCTTTAAGATGCCGCCTAGCCCAGTACACTATCTGAAATAGGAGCGACGTAAATTGAACAAATGTGATAGAATTTCCCTGAATTCTTATATTAACATTAATGTAAAATGATCTAATCGGGTCTCTGTTCTCCCTACCCTAGAAGTTTATTACTGCATTTCACTCGTCATTTCATGCGCTTTGAGTTGCCGCTTAGCCCAATACGATATCTGAAATAGGAGCGATGTAAATTGAACAAATGTGATAGAATTTCGCTGAATTCTTATATTAACCAAAATATAAAATGATCTAATCGGGTCTCCGTTTGCCTTATCCTAGAAGTTTAGTATTGCATTTTACTCGCCATTTCATGCGCTTTCAGATGCCGCTCAGCCCAACACGCTATCTGAAATAGGAGCGACGTAAATTGAACAAATATGATACAGTTTCGCTGAATTCTTAAGTTAACCATAATATAAAATCATCTTATCGGGTCTCTGTTTGCACTACCCTAGAAGTTTAATAGTGCATTTTACTCCCCATTTCATGCGCTTTGAGATGCCGCTTAGCCCAATACGCTATCTGAAATAGGAGCGACGTAAATTGAACAAATGTGATAGAATTTCCCTGAATTCTTATATTAAGCAAAATATAAAATGATCTAATCGGGTCTCTGATTGCCCTATCATAGAAGTTTGGTAGTGCATTTTACTCGCCATTCCACGCGCTTTAAGATGCCGCCTAGCCCAGTACGCTATCTGAAATAGGAGCGACGTAAGTTGAACAAATGTGATAGAATTTCGCAGAATTCTTATATTAACCAAAATATAAAATGATCTAATCGGGTCTCTGATTGCCCTATCATAGAAGTTTAACAGTGCATTTCACTCGTCACTTCATGCGCTTTGAGATGCCGCTAAGCACAATAAGCTATCTGTAATAGGAGCGACGTAAATTGAACAAATGTGATAGAATTTCGCTGAATTCTTATATTAACCAAAATATAAAATGATCTAATCGGGTCTCTGATTGCCCTATCATAGAAGTTTGGTAGTGCATTTTACTCGCCATTCCACGCGCTTTAAGATGCCGCCTAGCCCAGTACGCTATCTGAAATAGGAGCGACGTAAGTTGAACAAATGTGATAGAATTTCGCAGAATTCTTATATTAACCAAAATATAAAATGATCTAATCTGGTCTCTGTTCGCCCTAGCCTAGAAGTTTAATAGTGCATTTTGTTCGCCATTTCATGCGCTTTCAGATGCCGCTAAGCCCAATAAGCTGTCTGAAATAGGAGCGACGTAAATTGAACAAATGTGATAGAATTTCGCTGAATTCTTATATTAAACAAAATGTAAAATGATCTAATCGGGTCTCTGATTGCCCTATCATAGAAGTTTAGTAGTGCATTGTACTCGCCATTCCACGCGCTTTATGATGGCGCCTAGCCCAGTATGGTATCTGAAATAGGAGCTACGTAAGTTGAACAAATGTGATAGAATTACGCTGAATTCTTATATTAACCGTAATATAAAATGATGTAATCGGGCCTCTGTTTGCCCTATCATAGAAGTTTGATAGTGCATTTTACTCGCCATTTCATGTGCTTTAAGCTGCCGCATAGCCCAATACGCTATCTGGAATAGGAGCGACGTAAATTGAACAAATGTGATAGAATTTCCCTGAATTCTAATATTAAGCTTAATGTAAAATGATCTAATCGTGTCTCTGTTCGACCTACCATAGAAGTCTAATTGTGCATTTCACTCGCCATTTCATGCGCCTTGAGATGCCGTTTAGCACAATACGCTATTTGAAATAGGGGCGACGTAAATTGAACAAATGTGATAGAATTACGCTGAATTCTTATATTATCCGTAATATAAAATGATCTAAACGGGTCTCTGTTTGCCTTATCCTAGAAGTTTAACAGTGAATTTCATTCGCCACTTCATGCGCTTTGAGATGCCGCTTAGCCGAATACGCTATCTGAATTAGGAGCGACGTAAATTGAACAAATGTGATACAAATTCCCTGAAATCTGATATTATACAAAATATAAAATGATCTAATCGGGTCTCTGATTGCCCTATCATAGAAGTTTAGTAGTGCATTTTACTCGCCATTCCACGCGCTTTAAGATGCCGCCTAGCCCAGTACGCTATCGGAAATAGGAGCGACGTAAATTGAACAAATGTGATAGAATTACGCTGAATTCTTATATTAACCGTAATATAAAATGATCTAATCGGGTCTCTGTTTGCCTTATCCTAGAAGTTTAATAGTGCGTTTCACTCGTCATTTCATGCGCTTTGAGATGCCTCTTAGCCCAATAAGCTATCTGAAATAGGAGCGACGTAAATTGAACAAATGTGATAGAATTTCTCTGAATTCTTATATTAACCAAAATATAGAATGATCTAATCGGGACTCTGATTGCCCTATCATAGAAGTTTAATAGTGCATTTTACTCGCCCTTCCACGCGCTTTAAGATGCCGCCTAGCCCAGTACGCTATCTGAAATAGGAGCTACGTAAGTTGAACAAATGTCACAGAATTACGCTGAATTCTTATGTTAACCGTAATATAAAATGATCTAATCGGGTCTCTGTTTGCCTTATCCTAGAAGTTTAAGAGTGCATTTTACTCGCCATTTCATGCGCTTTGAGATGCCGCTTAGCCCAATACCTATCTGAAATAGGAGCGACGTAAATTGAACAAATGTGATAGAATTTCGTTGAATTCTTATATTAACCAAAACATAAAATGATCTAATCGGGTCTCTGATTGCCCTATCATAGAAGTTTAATAGTGCATTTCACTCGCCATTCCACGCGCTTTAAGATGCCGCATAGCCCAACACGCTATCTGAAATAGGAGCGACGTAAATAGAACAAATGTGATAGAATTTCCCTGAAATCTTATATTAAACAAAATATAAAATGATCTAATCGGGTCTCTGATTGCCCTATCATAGAAGTTTAGTAGTGCATTCTACTCGCCATTCCACGCGCTTTAAGATGCCGCCTAGCCTAGTACGCTATCTGAAATAGGAGCGACGTAAATTGAACAAATGTGATAAAATTTTACTGACATCTTAAATTAACCATAATATAAAATGATCTAATCGGGTCTCTGTTTGCCTTATCCTAGAAGTTTAATAGGGCATTTTACTCGCCATTTCATGCGCTTTGAAATGCCGCTTTGCCCAATACGCTATCTGAAATAGGAGCGACGTAAGTTGAACAAATGTGATAGAATTACGCTGAATTCTTATATTAACCATAATATAAAATGATCTAATCGGGTCTCTGTTTGCCTTACCCTAGAAGTTTAACAGTGCATTGTACTCGCCATTTCATGCGCTTTCAGATGCCGCGTAGCCCAATACGCTATCTGAAATAGGAGCGACGTAAATTGAACAAATGTGATAGAATTTCCCTGAATTCTTATATTAACATTAATGTAAAATGATCTAATCGGGTCTACGTTCGCCCTATCCTAGAAGTTTAATAGTGCATTTCACTCGTCATTTCATGCGCTTTGAGATGCCGCTTAGCCCAATAAGCTATCTGCAATAGGAGCGACGTAAACTGAACAAATGTGATAGAATTTCGATCAATTCTTAAATTAAGTATAATATAAAATGATCTAATCGGGTCACTGATTGCCCTACCCTAGAAGTTTAATAGTGCATTTTACTCGCCATTTCATGCGCTTTGATATGCCGCTTAGCCCAATACGCTATCTGAAATATCAGCGACGAAAGTTGAACAAATGTGATAGAATTTCGCTGAATTCTTATATTAACCAAAATATAAAATGATCTAATCGGGTCTCTGATTGCCCTAGCATAGAAGTTTAATAGTGCATTTTACTCGCCATTTCGAGCGCTTTAAGATGCCGCCTAGCCCAGTACGCTATCTGAAATAGGAGCGACGTAAATTGAGCAAATGTGATAGAATTTCGCTGAATTCTTAAATTAACCATAATATAAAATGATCTAATCGGGTCTATGTTTGCCCTACCCTAGAAGTTTAATAGTGCATTTCACTCGTCATTTCATGCGCTTTGAGATGCCGCTAAGCCCAGTAAGCTATCTGTAATAGGAGCGACGTAAATTTTACAAATGTGATAGAATTTCGTTGAATTCTTATATTAACCAATATATAAAATGATCTAATCGGGTCTCTGATTGCCCTATCATAGAAGTTTAATAGTGCATTTTACTCGCCATTCCACGCGCTTTAAGATGCCGCCTAGCCCAGTACGCTATCTGAAATAGGAACAACGTAAGTTGAACAAATGTGATAGAATTACGCTGAATTCTTATATTAACCGTAATATAAAATGATCTAATCGGGTCTCTGTTTGCCCTATCATAGAAGTTTAATAGTGCATTTTACTCGCCATTTCATGTGCTTTAAGGTGCCGCATAGCCCAATACGCTATCTGGAATAGGAGCGACGTAAATTGAACAAATGTGATAGAATTTCCCTGAATTCTTATATTAACCTTAATGTAAAATGATCTAATCGGGTCTCTGTTCGCCCTACCATAGAAGTCTAATAGTGCATTGCACTCGCCATTTCATGCGCTTTGAGATGCCGCTTAGCACAATACGCTATTTGAAATAGGGGCGACGTAAATTGAACAAATGTGATAGAATTACGCTGAATTCTTATATTAACCGTAATATAAAATGATCTAATCGGGTCTCTGTTTGCCTTATCCTAGAAGTTTAACAGTGCATTTTACTCGCCATTTCATGCGCTTTGAGATGCCGCTTAGCCCAATACGCTATCTGAAATAGGAGCGACGTAAATTGAACAAATGTGGTAGAATTTCGCTGAGTTCTTAAATTAACCATAATATAAAACGATCTAATCGGGTCTCTGTTCGCCCTACCATAGAAGTCTAATAGTGTATTTCACTCGCCATTCCACGCGCTTTAAGATGCGGCCGAACCCAGTACGCTATCTGAAATAGGAGCGACGTAAATTGAACCAATGTGATAGAATTTTGCAGAAGTCATAAATTAACCATAATATAAAATGATCTAATCGGGTCTCTGTTCGCCCTACCGTAGAAGTCTACTAGTGCATTTTACTCGCCATTTCATGCTCTTCGAGATGCCGCCTAGCCCAATACGCTATCTGAAATAGGAGCGACGTAAGTTGAACAAATGTGATAGAATTTCGCTGAATTCTTTTATTAACCATAATGTAAAATGATCTGATCGGGTCTCTGTTCGCCCTAGCCTAGAAGTTTAACAGTGAATTTCATTCGCCACTTCATGCGCTTTGAGATGCCGCTTAGCCGAATACGCTATCTGAATTAGGAGCGACGTAAATTGAACAAATGTGATACAAATTCCCTGAAATCTGATATTATACAAAATATAAAATGATCTAATCGGGTCTCTGATTGCCCTATCATAGAAGTTTAGTAGTGCATTTTACTCGCCATTCCACGCGCTTTAAGATGCCGCCTAGCACAGTACGCTATCGGAAATAGGAGCGACGTAAATTGAACAAATGTGATAGAATTTCCCTGAATTCTTATATTAACATTAATGTAAAATAATCTAATCGGGTCTACGTTCGCCCTATCCTAGAAGTTTAATAGTGCATTTCACTCGTCATTTCATGCGCTTTGAGATGCCGCTTAGCCCAATAAGCTATCTGAATTAGGAGCGACGTAAACTGAACAAATGTGATAGAATTTCGATCAATTCTTAAATCAAGTATAACATAAAATGATCTAATCGGGTCACTGATTGCCCTACCCTAGAAGTTTAATAGTGCATTTTACTCGCCATTTCATGCGCTTTGAGATGCCGCTTAGCCCAATACGCTATCTGAAATATCAGCGACGAAAGTTGAACAAATGTGATAGAATTTCGCTGAATTCTTATATTAACCAAAATATAAAATGATCTAATCGGGTCTCTGATTGCCCTAGCATAGAAGTTTAATAGTGCATTTTACTCGCCATTTCGAGCGCTTTAAGATGCCGCCTAGCCCAGTACGCTATCTGAAATAGGAGCGACGTAAATTGAGCAAATGTGATAGAATTTCGCTGAATTCTTAAATTAACCATAATATAAAATGATCTAATCGGGTCTCTGTTTGCCCTACCCTAGAAGTTTAATAGTGCATTTCACTCGTCATTTCATGCGCTTTGAGATGCCGCTAAGCCCAATAAGCTATCTGTAATAGGAGCGACGTAAATTTTACAAATGTGATAGAATTTCGTTGAATTCTTATATTAACCAATATATAAAATGATCTAATCGGGTCTCTGATTGCCCTATCATAGAAGTTTAATAGTGCATTTTACTCGCCATTCCACGCGCTTTAAGATGCCGCCTAGCCCAGTACGCTATCTGAAATAGGAACAACGTAAGTTGAACAAATGTGATAGAATTACGCTGAATTCTTGTATTAACCGTAATATAAAATGATCTAATCGGGTCTCTGTTTGCCCTATCATAGAAGTTTAATAGTGCATTTTACTCGCCATTTCATGTGCTTTAAAGTGCCGCATAGCCCAATACGCTATCTGGAATAGGAGCGACGTAAATTGAACAAATGTGATACAATTTTGCTGAATTCTTAAATTAACCATAATATAAAATGACCTAATCGGGTCTCTGTTTGCCCTACCCTAGAAGTTTAATAGTGCATTTCACTCGTCAATTCATGCGCTTTGAGATGCCTCTAAGCCCAATAAGCTATCTGTAATAGAAGCGACGTAAATTGAACAGATGTGATAGAATTTCGCTGAATTCTTAAATTAACTATAATATAAAATGATCTAATCGGGTCACTGATTGCCCTACCCTAGAAGTTTAATAGTGCATTTTGCTCGCCATTTCATGCGCTTTGACATGCCGCTTAGCCCAATACGCTATCTGAAATATGAGCGACGTAAATTGAACAAATGTGATAGAATTTCGCTGAATTCTTATATTAACCAAAATATAAAATGATCTACTCGGGTCTCTGTTTGCCTTATCCTAGAAGTTTAGTATTGCATTTTACTCGCCATTTCATGCGCTTTGAGATGCCGCTTATCCCAATACGCTATCTGAAATAGGAGCGACGTAAGTTGAACAAATGTGATAGAATTTCGTTGAATTCTTATATTAACCAAAATATAAAATGATCTAATCGGGTCTCTTATTGCCCTATCATAGAAGTTTCATAGGGCATTTTACTCGCCATTCCACGCGCTTTCAGATGCCGCCTAGCCCAGTACGCTATCTGAAATAGGAACGACAATAATTGAACAAGTGTGATAGAATTTCGTTGAATTCTTAAATTAACCATAATATAAAATGATCAAATCGGGTCTCTGTCTGCCATACCCTAGCAGTTTAATAGTGCATTTTATTCGCCATTTCATGCGCTTTGAGATGCCGCTTAGCCCAACACGCTATCTGAAATAGGAGCGACGTAAATTGAACAAATGTGATAGAATTTCCCTGAAATCTTATATTAAACAAAATATAAAATGATCTAATCGGGTCTCTGATTGCCCTATCATAGAAGTTTAGTAGTGCATTCTACTCGCCATTCCACGCGCTTCAACATGCCGCCTAGCCCAGTACGCTATCTGAAATAGGAGCGACGTAAATTGAACAAATGTGATAAAATTTTGCTGACATCTTAAATTAACCATAATATAAAATGATCTAATCGGGTCTCTGTTTGCCGTATCCTAGAAGTTTAATAGGGCATTTTACTCGCCATTTCATGCGCTTTGAAATGCCGCTTAGCCCAATACGCTATCTGAAATAGGAGCGACGTAAATTGAACAAGTGTGATAGAATTTCACTGAATTCTTAAATTAACCATAATATAAAATGATCTAATCGGGTCTCTGTTTGCCCTACCCTAGAAGTTTAATGGTGCATTTCACTCGTCATTTCATGCGCTTTGAGATGCCGCTAAGCCCAATAAGCTATCTGTAATAGGAGCGACGTAAATTTTACAAATGTGATAGAATTTCGTTGAATTCTTATATTAACCAATATATAAAATGATCTAATCGGGTCTCTGATTGCCCTATCATAGAAGTTTAATAGTGCATTGTACTCGCCATTCCACGCGCTTTAAGATGCCGCCTAGCCCAGTACTCTATCTGAAATAGGAACAACGTAAGTTGAACAAATGTGATAGAATTACGCTGAATTCTTATATTAACCGTAATATAAAATGATCTAATCGGGTCTCTGTTTGCCCTATCATAGAAGTTTAATAGTGCATTTTACTCGCCATTTCATGTGCTTTAAGGTGCCGCATAGCCCAATACGCTATCTGGAATAGGAGCGACGTAAATTGATCAAATGTGATAGAATTTCCCTGAATTCTTATATTACCCTTAATGTAAAATGATCTATTCGGGTCTCTGTTCGCCCTACCATAGAAGTCTAATAGTGCATTTCACTCGCCATTTCATGCGCTTTGAGATGCCGCTTAGCCCAATACGCTATCTGAAATAGGAGCGACGTAAATTGAACAAATGTGATAGAATTTTGCTGAATTCTTAAATTAACCATAATATTAGATGATGTAATCGGGTCTCTGCTTGCCCTACCCTAGTAGTTTAATAGTGCATTTTACTCGCCATTTCATGCGCTTTGAGATGCCGCTTAGCCCAATACGCTATCTGAAATAGGAGCGACGTAAATTGAACAAATGTGATAGAATTTTGCTGAATTCTTAAATTAACCATAATATAAAATGATCTAATCGGGTCTCTGCTTGCCCTACCCTAGAAGTTTAATAGTGCATTTTAGTCGCCATTTCATGCGCTTTGAGATGCCGCTTCGCCCAATACGCTATCTGAAATAGGAGCGACGTAAATTAAACAAATGTGATAGAATTTCCCTGAAATCTTATATTAAACAAAATATAAAATGATCTAATCGGGTCTCTGATTGCCCTATCATAGAAGTTTAGCAGTGCATTTTACTCGCCATTCCACGCGCTTTAAGATGCCGCCTAGCCCAGTACGCTATCTAAATTAGGAGCGACGTAAGTTGAACAAATGTGATAGAATTTCGCTCAATTCTTAAATTAACCATAATATAAAATGATCTAATCGGGTCTCTGTTTGCCCTACCTAGAAGTTTAATAGTGCATTTTACTCGCCATTTTTTGCGCTTTGAGATGCCGCTTAGCCCAATACGCTATCTGAAATATCAGCGACGTAAATTGAACAAATGTGATAGAATTACGCTGAATTCTTATATTAACCGTAATATAAAATGATCTAATCGGGTCTCTGTTTGCCTTATCCTAGAAGTTTAATAGTTCATTTCACTCGTCATTTCATGCGCTTTGAGATGCCTCTAAGCCCAATAAGCTATCTGAAATTGGAGCGACGTAAATTGAACAAATGTGATAGAATTTGGCTGAATTCTTAAATTAACCATAATATAAAATGATCTAATGGGGTCTCTGTTTGCCCTACCCTAGACGTTTAATTGTGCATTTTACTCGCCGTTTCATGCGCATTGAGATGCCGCTTAGCCCAGTACGCTATCTGAAATAGGAGCGACGTAAATTGAACAAATATGATAGAGTTTCGCTGAATTCTTAATTAAACCATAATATGAAATGATCTAATCGGGTCTCAGTTTGCCCTTCCCTAGAAGTTTAACAGTGCATTTTACTCGCCAATTCATGCGCTTTGATATGCCGCTTAGCCCAATACGCTATCTGAAATAGGAGCGTCGTACATTGAACAAACGTGATAGAATTACCCAGAATTCTTATATTAACCTTAATGTAAAACGATCTAATCGGTTCTCTGTTCGCCGTATCCTAGAAGTTTAATACTGCACTTCACTCGTCATTTCATGCGCTTTGAGTTGCCGCTTACCCCAATACGATATCTGAAATAGGAGCGATGTAAATTGAACAAATGTGATAGAATTTTGCTGAATTCTTAAATTAACCATAATATAAAATGATCTAATCGGGTCTCTGTTTGCCCTACCCTAGAAGTTTAATAGTGCGTTTTACTCGCCATTTCATGCGCTTTGAGATGGCGCTTAACCCAATACGCTATCTGAAATAGTAGCGACGTAAATTGAACAAATGTGATAGAATTTGGCTGAATTCTTAAATTAACCATAATATAAAATGATCTAATCGGGTCTCTGTTTGCCTTGCCCTAGAACTTTAATAGTGCATTTTACTCGCCATTTCATGCGATTTGAGATGCCGCTGAGCCCAATACGCTATCTGAAATAGGAGCGACGTAAATTGAACAAATGTGATAGAATTTCCCTGAAATCTTATATTAAACAAAATATAAAATGATCTAAACGGGACTCTGATTGCCCTATCATAGAAGTTTAGTAGTGCATTTTACCCGCCCATCCACGTGCTTTAAGATGCCGCCTAGCCCAGTACACTATCTGAAATAGGAGCGACGTATGTTGAACAAATGTGATAGAATTACGCTGAATTCTTATATTAACCGTAATATAAAATGATCTAATCGGGTTTCTGTTCGCCCTATCCTAGAAGATTACTAGTGCATTTCACTCGTCATTTCATGCGTTTTGAGATGCCGCTTAGCCCAATACGCTATCTGCAATAGGAGCGACGTAAATTGAACAAATGTGATAGAACTTGGCTGAATTCTTAAATTAACCATAATATAAAATGATCTAATCGGGTCTCTGCTTGCCCTACCCTAGAAGTTTAACAGTGCATTTTACTCGCCATTTCATGCGCTTTGAGATGCCGCTTAGCCCAATACGCTATCTGAAATAGGAGCGACGTAAATTGAACAAA
Source organism: Macropis europaea (assembly GCA_916610135.2). Lineage (NCBI taxonomy): Eukaryota > Metazoa > Arthropoda > Insecta > Hymenoptera > Melittidae > Macropis > Macropis europaea. The sequence goes on along the minus strand of CAKAJE020000133.1, from coordinate 105,477 downwards.
TGTGATAGAATTTCCCTGAATACTTATATTAACATTAATGTAAAATGATCTAATCGGGTCTCTGTTCGCCCTACCCTAGAAGTTTAATAGTGCATTCCACTCGCCATTTCATGCGCTTTGAGATGCCGCTTAGACCAATACGCTATCTGAAATAGGAGCGACGTAAATAGAACAATTGTGATAGAATTTCGCTGAATTCTTATATTAACCAAAATATAAAATGATCTAATCGGGTCTCTGATGGCCCTATCATAGAAGTTTAATAGTGCATTTTACTCGACAATCCACGCGCTTTAAGATTCCGCCTAGCCCAGTACGCTATCTGAAATAGGAGCGACGTACATTGAACAAATGTGATAGAATTTGGCTGAATTCTTAAATTAACCACAATATAAAATGATCTAATCGGGTCTCTGTTTGCCCTACCCTAGAAGTTTAATAGTGCATTTTACTCGCCATTTCATGCGCTTTGAGATGCCGCCTAGCCCAGTACGCTATCTGAAATAGGAGCGACGTAAGTTGAACAAATGTGATAGAATTTCGCTGAATTCTTAAATTAACCATAACATAAAATGATCTAATCGGGTCTCTGTTTGCCCTACCCTAGAAGTTTAATAGTGCATTTTACTCGCCATTTCTTGCGCTTTGAGATGCCGCTTTGCCCAATACGCTATCTGAAATAGGAGCGACGTAAATTGAACAAATGTGAGAGAATTTCGCTGAATTCTTATATTAACCTTAATGTAATATGTTCTAATCGGGTCTCTGTTCGCCCTACCCTTGAAGATTAATAGTGCATTTCACTCGTCATTTCATGCGCTTTGAGATGCCGCTTAGCCCAATACGCTATCTGAAATAGGAGCGACGTAAGTTGAACGAATGTGATAGAATTTCGCTGAATTCTTATATTAACCAAAATATAAAATGATCTAATCGGGTCTCTGATAGCCCTATCATAGAAGTTTAATAGTGCATTTTACCCGCCATTCCACGCGCTTTAAGATGCCGCCTAGCCCAGTACGCTATCTGAAATAGGAGCGACGTAAGTTGAACAAATGTGATAGAATTACGCTGAATTCTTATATTAACCGTAATATAAAATGATCTAATCGGGTCTCTGTTTGCCTTACCCTAGAACTTTAATAGTGCATTTTACTCGCCATTTCATGCGATTTGAGATGCCGCTTAGCCCAATACGCTATCTGAAATAGGAGCGACGTAAATTGAACAAATGTGATAGAATTTCCCTGAAATCTTATATTAAACAAAATATAAAATGATCTAAACGGGACTCTGATTGCCCTATCATAGAAGTTTAGTAGTGCATTTTACTCGCCATTCCACGCGCTTTAAGATGCCTCCTAGCCCAGTACGCTATCTGAAATAGGAGCGACGTAAGTTGAACAAATGTGATAGAATTACGCTGAATTCTTATATTAACCGTAATATAGAATGATCTAATCGGGTCCCTGTTTGCCTTATCCTAGAAGTTTAATAGTGCATTTTACTCGCCATTTCATGCGCATTGAGATGCCGCTTAGCCCAATACGCTATCTGAAATAGGAGCGACGTAAACTGAACAAATATGAGACAGGTTCGCTGAATTCTTAAATTAACCATAATATAAAATCATCCTATCGGGTCTCTGTTTGCCCTACCCTAGAAGTTTAATAGTGCATTTTACTCGCCAATCCACGCGCTTTAAGATTCCGCCTAGCCCAGTACGCTATCTGAAATAGGAGCGACGCAAGTTGAACAAATGTGATAGAATTACGCTGAATTCTTATATTAACAGTAATATAAAATGATCTAATCGGGTCTCTGCTTGCCCTACCCTAGAGGTTTAATAGTGCATTTTACTCGTCATTTCCTGCGCTTTGAGATGCCGCTCTGCCCAATACGCTATCTGAAATAGGAGCGACGTAAATTGCGCGAATGTGATAGAATTTCGCTCAATTCTTAAATTAACCATAATATAAAATGATCTAATCGGGTCTCTGTTTGCCCTACCCTAGAACTTTAATAGTGCATTGTACTCGTCATTTCATGCGCTTTGAGATGCCGCTTAGCCTCATACGCTATCTGAAATTGGAGCGATATAAGTTGAACAAATGTGATAGAATTTCGCTGAATTCTTTTATTAACCATAATGTAAAATGATCTAATCGGATCTCTGTTCGCCCGAGCATAGAACTTTAATAGTGCATTTTGTTCGCCATTTCATGCGCTTTGAGATGCCGCTTTGTCCAACACGCTATCTGAAATAGGAGCGACGTAAATTGAACAAATGTGATAGAATTTCACTGAATTCTTATATTAACCAAAATATAAAATGATCTAATCGCGTCTCTGATTGCCCTAGCATAGAAGTTTAATAGTGCATTTTGCTCGCCATTTCGTGCGCTTTAAGATGCCGCCTAGCCCAGTACGCTATCTGAAATAGGAGCGACGTAAGTTGAACAAATGTGATAGAATTACGCTGAATCCTTATATTAACCAAAATATAAAATGATCTAATCGGCTCTCTGATTGCCGTATCATAGAAGTTTAGTAGTGCATTTTACTCGCCCTTCCACGCGCTTTAAGATGCAGCCAAGCCCAGTATGCTATCGGAAATAGGAGCGACGTAAGTTGAACAAATGTGATAGAATTACGCTGAATTCTTATATTAACCATAATATAAAATGATCTAATCGGGTCTCTGTTTGCCCTACCCTAGAAGTTTAATAGTGCATTCTCCTCGCCATTTCATGCGCTTTGAGATGCCGCTCAGCCCAATACGCTATCTGAAATAGGAGCGACGTAAATTGAACAAATGTGATAGAATTACGCTGGATTCTTAAATTAACCATAATATAAAATCATCTTATCGGGTCTCTGTTTGCCCTACCCTAGAAGTTTAATAGTGCATTTTACTCGCCAATCCACGCGCTTTAACATTCCGCCTAGCCCAGTACGCTATCTGAAATAGGAGCGACGCAAGTTGAACAAATGTGATAGAATTACGCTGAATTCTTATATTAACAGTAATATAAAATGATCTAATCGGGTCTCTGCTTGCCCTACCCTAGAGGTTTAATAGTGCATTTTACTCGTCATTTCCTGCGCTTTGAGATGCCGCTCTGCCCAATACGCTATCTGAAATAGGAGCGACGTAAATTGCGCGAATGTGATAGAATTTCGCTCAATTCTTAAATTAACCATAATATAAAATGATCTAATCGGGTCTCTGTTTGCCCTACCCTAGAACTTTAATAGTGCATTGTACTCGTCATTTCATGCGCTTTGAGATGCCGCTTAGCCTCATACGCTATCTGAAATTGGAGCGATATAAGTTGAACAAATGTGATAGAATTTCGCTGAATTCTTTTATTAACCATAATGTAAAATGATCTAATCGGATCTCTGTTCGCCCGAGCATAGAACTTTAATAGTGCATTTTGTTCGCCATTTCATGCGCTTTGAGATGCCGCTTTGTCCAACACGCTATCTGAAATAGGAGCGACGTAAATTGAACAAATGTGATAGAATTTCACTGAATTCTTATATTAACCAAAATATAAAATGATCTAATCGCGTCTCTGATTGCCCTAGCATAGAAGTTTAATAGTGCATTTTGCTCGCCATTTCGTGCGCTTTAAGATGCCGCCTAGCCCAGTACGCTATCTGAAATAGGAGCGACGTAAGTTGAACAAATGTGATAGAATTACGCTGAATCCTTATATTAACCAAAATATAAAATGATCTAATCGGCTCTCTGATTGCCGTATCATAGAAGTTTAGTAGTGCATTTTACTCGCCCTTCCACGCGCTTTAAGATGCAGCCAAGCCCAGTATGCTATCGGAAATAGGAGCGACGTAAGTTGAACAAATGTGATAGAATTACGCTGAATTCTTATATTAACCATAATATAAAATGATCTAATCGGGTCTCTGTTTGCCCTACCCTAGAAGTTTAATAGTGCATTCTCCTCGCCATTTCATGCGCTTTGAGATGCCGCTCAGCCCAATACGCTATCTGAAATAGGAGCGACGTAAATTGAACAAATGTGATAGAATTACGCTGGATTCTTAAATTAACCATAACATAAAATGATCTAATCGGGTCTCTGTTTGCCCTACCCTAGAAGTTTAATAGTGCATTTTACTCGTCATTTCATGCGCTTTGAGATGCCGCTTAGCCCAATACGCTATCTGAAATAGGAGCGACGTAAATTGAACAAATGTGATAGAATTTCCTTGAAATCTTATATTAAACAAAATATAAAATGATCTAATCGGGTCTCTGATTGCCCTATCATAGAAGTTTAGTAGTGCATTTTACTCGCCCTTCCATGCGCTTCAAGATGCCGTCTAGCCCAGTACGCTATCTGAAATAGGAGCGACGTAAGTTGAACAAATGTGATAGAATTTTGCTGAATTCTTAAATGAACCATAATATAAAATGGTCTAATCGGGTCTCTGATTGCCCTATCATAGAATTTTAATAGGGCATTTTAATCGCCATTCCACGCGCTTTAAGATGCCGCCTAGCTCAGTACGCTATCTGAAATAGGAGCGACGTAAATTGAACAAATGTGATAGAATTTTGCTGAATTCTTAAATGAACCATAATATAAAATGGTCTAATCGGGTCTCTGTTCGCCCTAGCCTAGAAGTTTAATAGTGCATTTTATTCGGCATTTCATGCGCTTTGAGATGCCGCTTAGCCCAATTCGCTATCTGAAATAGGAGCGATGTAAATTGAACAAATGTGATTGAATTTCGCTGAATTCTTTTATTAACCATAATGTAAAATGATCTAATCGGGACTCTGTTCGCCCAAACCTAGAAGTTTAATAGTGCAATTAATCGCCATTTCATGTGCTTTGAGATGCCCTTAGCCCAATACGCCATCTGAAATAGGAGCGACGTAAATTGAACAAATGTGATAGAATTTCGCTGAATTCTTATATTAACCAAAATATAAAATGATCTAATCGGGTCTCTGTTTGCCCTACCCTAGAAGTTTAATAGTGTATTTTACTCGCCATTCCACGCGCTTTAAGTTGCCGCCTAGCCCAGTACGCTATCTGAAATAGGAGCGACGTAAATTGAACAAATGTGATAGAATTTCGCTGAATTCTTATATTAACCAAAATATAAAATGATCTAATCGGGACTCTGATCGCCCTATCATAGAAGTTTAATAGTGCATTTTCCTCGCCATTCCACGCGCTTTAAGATGCCGCTTAGCCCAGTATGCTATCTGAAATAGGAGCGACGTAAATTGAACAAATGTGATAGAATTTCCCTGATATCTTATATTAATCAAAATATAAAATGATGTAATCGGGTCTCTGATTACTGTATCATAGAAGCTTAGCAGTGCATTTTACTCGCCCTTCCACGCGCTTTACGATGCCGCCTAGCCCAGTACGCTATCTGATATAGGAGCGACGTAAATTGAACAAATGTGATACAATATCCCTGAAATCTTATATTAAACAAAATATAAAATGATCTAATCGGGTCTCTGATTGCCCTATCATAGAAGTTTAGTAGTGCATTTTACTCGCCATTCCACGGGCCTTAAGATGCCGTCTAGCACAGTACGCTACCTGAAATAGGAGCGACGTAAGTTGAACAAATGTGATAGAATTACGCTGAATTCTTATATTAACCGTAATATAAAATGATCTAATCGGGTCTCTGTTTGCCTTATCCTAGAAGTTTAATAGTGCATTGCACTCGTCATTTCATGCGCTTTGAGATGCCGCTACGCACAATAAGCTATCTGGAATAGCAGCGGCGTAAATTGAACAAATGTGATAGAATTACGCCGAATTCTTATATTAACCGTAATATAAAATGATCTAATCGGGTCTCTGTTTGCCTTATCCTAGAAGTTTAATAGTGCATTTTACTCGCCATTCCACGCACTTTATGATGCCGCCTAGCCCAATACGCTATCTGAAATAGGAGCGACGTAAATTGAACAAATGTGATAGAATTTTGCTGAATGCTTAAATTAACCACAATATAAAATGATCTAATCGGGTCTCTGTTTGCCCTACCCTAGTAGTTTAATTGTGCATTTTACTCGCCATTCCGCGCGCTTTAAGATGACGCATAGCCCAGTTCGCTATCTGAAATATGAGCGACGTAAATTGAACAAATGTGACAGAATTACGCTGCATTCTTACATTCACCTTAATGTAAAATGATCTCTTCGGGTCTCTGTTCGCCCTACCCTAGAAGTATAATAGTGCATTTCACTCGTCATTTCATGCGCTTTGAGATGCCGCCTATCCCAATACGCTATCTGAAATAGGAGCGACGTAAATTGAACAAATGTGATAGAATTTCGCTGAATTCTTAAAGTAACCTTAATATAAAATGATCTAATCGGGTCTCTGGTTTCCCTACCATAGAAGTTTCATAGTGCATTTTACTCGCCATTCCACGGGCCTTAAGATGCCGTCTAGCACAGTACGCTACCTGAAATAGGAGCGACGTAAGTTGAACAAATGTGATAGAATTACGCTGAATTCTTATATTAACCGTAATATAAAATGATCTCTTCGGGTCTCTGTTCGCCCTACCCTAGAAGTATAATAGTGCATTTTACTCGCCATTTCATGCGCTTTGAGATGCCGCTTATCCCAATACGCTATCTGGAATAGGAGCGACGTAAGTTGAACAAATGTGATAGAATTTCGCTGAATTCTTATATTAACCATAATATAAAATGATCTAATCGGGTCTCTGTTTGACCTACCCTAGAAGTTTAATAGTGCAGTTTACTCGCCATTTCATGTGCTTTGAGATGCCGCATAGCCCAATACGCTATCTGGAATAGGAGCGACGTAAATTGATCAAATGTGATAGAATTTCCCTGAATTCTTATATTAACCTTAATGTAAAATGATCTAATCGGGTCTCTGTTCGCCCTACCATAGAAGTCTAATAGTGCATTTCACTCGCCATTTCATGCGCTTTGAGATGCCGCTTAGCCCAATACGCTATCTGAAATAGGAGCGACGTAAATTGAACAAATGTGATAGAATTTTGCTGAATTCTTAAATTAACCATAATATAAAATGATCTAATCGGGTGTCTGTTTGCCCTACCCTCGAAGTTTAATAGTGCATTTTACTCGCCATTTCATGCGCTTTGAGATGCCGCTTAGCCCAATACGCTATCTGAAATAGGAGCGACGTAAATTTTACAAATGTGATAGAATTTCGTTGAATTCTTATATTAACCAATATATAAAATGATCTAATCGGGTCTCTGATTGCCCTATCATAGAAGTTTAATAGTGCATTTTACTCGCCATTCCACGCGCTTTAAGATGCCGCCTAGCCCAGTACGCTATCTGAAATGGGAACAACGTAAGTTGAAGAAATGTGATAGAATTACGCTGAATTCTTATATTAACCGTAATATAAAATGATCTAATCGGGTCTCTGTTTGCCTTATCCTAGAAGTTTGATAGTGTATTTTACTCGCCATTTCATGCGCTTTGAGATGCCGGTTAGCCCAATACGCTATCTGAAATAGGAGCGACGTAAATTGAACAAATGTGATAGAATTTTGCTGAATTCTTAAAATAACCACAATATAAAATGATCTAATCGGGACTCTGTTTGCCCTACCCTAGTAGTTTAATTGTGCATTTTACTCGCCATTTCATGCGCTTTTCGATGCCGCTTATCCCAATACGCTATCTGAAATAGGAGCGACGTACGTTGAACGAATGTGATAGAATTTCGCTGAATTCTTTTAAGAACCATAATGTAAAATGATCTAATCGGGTCTCTGTTCGCCCTAGCCTAGAAGTTTAATAGCGCATTTTATTCGCCATTTCATGCGCCTTGAGATGCCGCTTAGCCCAATACGCTATCTGAAATAGAAGCGACGAAAATTGAACAAATGTGATAGAATTACGCTGAATTCTTATATTAACCGTAATATAAAATGATCTAATCGGGTCTCTGTTTGCCTTATCCTAGAAGTTTGATAGTGCATTTTACTCGCCATTTCATGCGCTTTGAGATGCCGCTTAGCCCAATACGCTATCTGAAATAGGAGCGACGTAAATTGAACAAGTGTGATAGAATTTTGCTGAATGCTTAAATTAACCACAATATAAAATGATCTAATCGGGTCTCTGTTTGCGCTACCCTAGTGGTTTAATTGTGCATTTTACTCGCCATTTCATGCGCTTTGAGATGCCGCTTATCCCAATACGCTATCTGAAATAGGAGCGACGTAAGTTGAACAAATGTGATAGAATTTCGCTGAATTCTTATATTAACCAAAATATAAAATAATCTAATCGGGTCTCTGTTTGCCTTATCCTAGAAGTTTAGTATTGCATTCTACTCGCCATTTCATGCGCTTTGAGATGCCGCTTAGCCCAACACGCTATCTGAAATAGGAGCGACGTAAATAGAACAAATGTGATAGAATTTCCCTGAAATCTTATATTAAACAAAATATAAAATGATCTAATCGGGTCTCTGATTGCCCTATCATAGAAGTTTAGTAGTGCATTCTACTCGCCATTCCACGCGCTTTAAGATGCCGCCTAGCCTAGTACGCTATCTGAAATAGGAGCGACGTAAATTGAACAAATGTGATAAAATTTTACTGACATCTTAAATTAACCATAATATAAAATGATCTAATCGGGTCTCTGTTTGCCTTATCCTAGAAGTTTAATAGGGCATTTTACTCGCCATTTCATGCGCTTTGAAATGCCGCTTAGCCCAATACGCTATCTGAAATAGGAGCGACGTAAATTGAACAAGTGTGATAGAATTTCACTGAATTCTTAAATTAACCATAATATAAAATGATCTAATCGGGTCTCTGTTTGACCTACCCTAGAAGTTTAATAGTGCAGTTTACTCGCCATTTCATGCGCTTTGAGATGCCGCTTATCCCAATACGCTATCTGAAATAGGAGCGACGTAAGTTGAACAAATGTGATAGAATTTCCCTGAATTCTTATATTAACCAAAATATAAAATAATCTAATCGGGTCTCTGTTTGCCTTATCCTAGAAGTTTAGTATTGCATTCTACTCGCCATTTCATGCGCTTTGAGATGCCGCTTAGCCCAACACGCTATCTGAAATAGGAGCGACGTAAATAGAACAAATGTGATAGAATTTCCCTGAAATCTTATATTAAACAAAATATAAAATGATCTAATCGGGTCTCTGATTGCCCTATCATAGAAGTTTAGTAGTGCATTCTACTCGCCATTCCACGCGCTTTAAGATGCCGCCTAGCCTAGTACGCTATCTGAAATAGGAGCGACGTAAATTGAACAAATGTGATAAAATTTTACTGACATCTTAAATTAACCATAATATAAAATGATCTAATCGGGTCTCTGTTTGCCTTATCCTAGAAGTTTAATAGGGCATTTTACTCGCCATTTCATGCGCTTTGAAATGCCGCTTAGCCCAATACGCTATCTGAAATAGGAGCGACGTAAATTGAACAAGTGTGATAGAATTTCACTGAATTCTTAAATTAACCATAATATAAAATGATCTAATCGGGTCTCTGTTTGACCTACCCTAGAAGTTTAATAGTGCAGTTTACTCGCCATTTCATGTGCTTTGAGATGCCGCATAGCCCAATACGCTATCTGGAATAGGAGCGACGTAAATTGATCAAATGTGATAGAATTTCCCTGAATTCTTATATTAACCTTAATGTAAAATGATCTAATCGGGTCTCTGTTCGCCCTACCATAGAAGTCTAATAGTGCATTTCACTCGCCATTTCATGCGCTTTGAGATGCCGCTTAGCCCAATACGCTATCTGAAATAGGAGCGACGTAAATTGAACAAATGTGATAGAATTTTGCTGAATTCTTAAATTAACCATAATATAAAATGATCTAATCGGGTCTCTGCTTGCCCTACCCTAGAAGTTTAATAGTGCATTTTAGTCGCCATTTCATGCGCTTTGAGATGCCGCTTCGCCCAATACGCTATCTGAAATAGGAGCGACGTAAATTAAACAAATGTGATAGAATTTCCCTGAAATCTTATATTAAACAAAATATAAAATGATCTAATCGGGTCTCTGATTGCCCTATCATAGAAGTTTAGCAGTGCATTTTACTCGCCATTCCACGCGCTTTAAGATGCCGCCTAGCCCAGTACGCTATCTAAATTAGGAGCGACGTAAGTTGAACAAATGTGATAGAATTTCGCTCAATTCTTAAATTAACGATAATATAAAATGATCTAATCGGGTCTCTGTTGCCCTACCTAGAAGTTTAATAGTGCATTTTACTCGCCATTTTTTGCGCTTTGAGATGCCGCTTAGCCCAATACGCTATCTGAAATATCAGCGACGTAAATTGAACAAATGTGATAGAATTACGCTGAATTCTTATATTAACCGTAATATAAAATGATCTAATCGGGTCTCTGTTTGCCTTATCCTAGAAGTTTAATAGTTCATTTCACTCGTCATTTCATGCGCTTTGAGATGCCTCTTAGCCCAATAAGCTATCTGAAATTGGAGCGACGTAAATTGAACAAATGTGATAGAATTTGGCTGAATTCTTAAATTAACCATAATATAAAATGATCTAATGGGGTCTCTGTTTGCCCTACCCTAGACGTTTAATAGTGCATTTTACTCGCCGTTTCATGCGCATTGAGATGCCGCTTAGCCCAATACGCTATCTGAAATAGGAGCGACGTAAATTGAACAAATATGATAGAGTTTCGCTGAATTCTTAATTAAACCATAATATGAAATGATCTAATCGGGTCTCAGTTTGCCCTTCCCTAGAAGTTTAACAGTGCATTTTACTCGCCAATTCATGCGCTTTGATATGCCGCTTAGCCCAATACGCTATCTGAAATAGGAGCGTCGTACATTGAACAAACGTGATAGAATTACCCAGAATTCTTATATTAACCTTAATGTAAAACGATCTAATCGGTTCTCTGTTCGCCGTATCCTAGAAGTTTAATACTGCACTTCACTCGTCATTTCATGCGCTTTGAGTTGCCGCTTACCCCAATACGATATCTGAAATAGGAGCGATGTAAATTGAACAAATGTGATAGAATTTTGCTGAATTCTTAAATTAACCATAATATAAAATGATCTAATCGGGTCTCTGTTTGCCCTACCATAGAAGTTTAATAGTGCGTTTTACTCGCCATTTCATGCGCTTTGAGATGCCGCTTAGCCCAATACGCTATCTGAAATAGGAGCGACGTAAATTGAACAAATGTGATAGAATTTCCCTGAATACTTATATTAACCTTAATGTAAAATGATCTAATCGGGTCTCTGTTCGCCCTACCCTAGAAGTTTAATAGTGCATTCCACTCGCCATTTCATGCGCTTTGAGATGCCGCTTAGCCCAATACGCTATCTGAAATAGGAGCGACGTAAATAGAACAATTGTGATAGAATTTCGCTGAATTCTTAAATTAACCACAATATAAAATGATCTAATCGGGTCTCTGTTTGCCCTACCCTAGAAGTTTAATAGTGCATTTTACTCGCCATTTCTTGCGCTTTGAGATGCCGCTTTGCCCAATACGCTATCTGAAATAGGAGCGACGTAAATTGAACAAATGTGAGAGAATTTCGCTGAATTCTTATATTAACCTTAATGTAATATGTTCTAATCGGGTATCTGTTCGCCCTACCATTGAAGATTAATAGTGCATTTCACACGTCATTTCATGCGCTTTGAGATGCCGCTTAGCCCAATACGCTATCTGAAATAGGAGCGACGTAAGTTGAACGAATGTGATAGAATTTCGCTGAATTCTTATATTAACCAAAATATAAAATGATCTAATCGGGTCTCTGATAGCCCTATCATAGAAGTTTAATAGTGCATTTTACCCGCCATTCCACGCGCTTTATGATGCCGCCTAGCCCAGTACGCTATCTGAAATAGGAGCGACGTAAGTTGAACAAATGTGATAGAATTACGCTGAATTCTTATATTAACCGTAATATAAAATGATCTAATCGGGTCTCTGTTTGCCTTACCCTAGAACTTTAATAGTGCATTTTACTCGCCATTTCATGCGATTTGAGATGCCGCTTAGCCCAATACGCTATCTGAAATAGGAGCGACGTAAATTGAACAAATGTGATAGAATTTCCCTGAAATCTTATATTAAACAAAATATAAAATGATCTAAACGGGACTCTGATTGCCCTACCATAGAAGTTTAGTAGTGCATTTTACTCGCCCTTCCACGTGCTTTAAGATGCCGCCTAGCCCAGTACACTATCTGAAATAGGAGCGACGTATGTTGAACAAATGTGATAGAATTACGCTGAATTCTTATATTAACCGTAATATAAAATGATCTAATCGGGTCTCTGTTCGCCCTACCCTAGAAGATTACAAGCGCATTTCACTCGTCATTTCATGCGCTTTGAGATGCCGCTTAGCCCAATACGCTATCTGCAATAGGAGCGACGTAAATTGAACAAATGTGATAGAATTTGGCTGAATTCTTAAATTAACCATAATATAAAATGATCTAATCGGGTCTCTGTTTGCCCTACCCTAGAAGTTTAACAGTGCATTTTACTCGCCATTTCATGCGCTTTGAGATGCCGCTTAGCCCAATACTCAATCTGAAATAGGAGCGACGTAAATTGAACAAATGTGATAGAATTTCCCTGAATACATATATTAACCTTAATGTAAAATGATCTAATCGTGTCTCTGTTCGCCCTACCCTAGAAGTGTAATAGTGCATTTCACTCGCCATTTCATATGCTTTGAGATGCCGCTGAGCCCAATACGCTATCTGAAATAGGAGCGACGTAAATAGAACAATTGTGATAGAATTACGCTGAATTCTTATATTAACCGTAATATAGAATGATCTAATCGGGTCCCTGTTTGCCTTATCCTAGAAGTTTAATAGTGCATTTTACTCGCCATTTCATGCGCATTGAGATGCCGCTTAGCCCAATACGCTATCTGAAATAGGAGCGACGTAAACTGAACAAATATGAGACAGGTTCGCTGAATTCTTAAATTAACCATAATATAAAATCATCTTATCGGGTCTCTGTTTGCCCTACCCTAGAAGTTTAATAGTGCATTTTACTCGTCATTTCTTGCGCTTTAAGATGCCGCCGAGCCCAGTACGCTATCTGAAGTACGAGCGACGTAAGTTGAACAAATGTGATAGAATTACGCTGAATTCTTATATTAACCGTAATATAAAATGATCTAATCGGTTCTCTGTTCGCCCTACCCTAGAAGTTTAATAGCGCCTTTCACTCGTCATTTCATGCGCTTTGAGATGCCGCTTAGCCCAATACGCTATCTGAAATAGTAGCGACGTAAATAGAACAATTGTGATAGAATTTCGCTGAATTCTTATATTAACCAAAATATAAAATGATCTAATCGGGTCTCTGATTGCCCTATCATAGAAGTTTAATAGTGCATTTTACTCGCCAATCCACGCGCTTTAAAATTCCGCCTAGCCCAGTACGCGATCTGAAATAGGAGCGACATAAATTGAACAAATGTGATAGAATTTGGCTGAATTCTTAAATTAATCATAATATAAAATGATCTAATCGGGTCTCTGTTTGCCCTACCCTAGAAGTTTAATAGTGCATTTTACTCGCCATTTCATGCGCATTGAGATGCCGCTTAGCCCAATACGCTATCTGAAATAGGAGCGACGTAAATTGAACAAATATGATAGAGTTTCGCTGAATTCTTAATTAAACCATAATATGAAATGATCTAATCGGGTCTCAGTTTGCCCTTCCCTAGAAGTTTAACAGTGCATTTTACTCGCCAATTCATGCGCTTTGATATGCCGCTTAGCCCAATACGCTATCTGAAATAGGAGCGTCGTACATTGAACAAACGTGATAGAATTACCCAGAATTCTTATATTAACCTTAATGTAAAACGATCTAATCGGTTCTCTGTTCGCCGTATCCTAGAAGTTTAATACTGCACTTCACTCGTCATTTCATGCGCTTTGAGTTGCCGCTTACCCCAATACGATATCTGAAATAGGAGCGATGTAAATTGAACAAATGTGATAGAATTTTGCTGAATTCTTAAATTAACCATAATATAAAATGATCTAATCGGGTCTCTGTTTGCCCTACCATAGAAGTTTAATAGTGCGTTTTACTCGCCATTTCATGCGCTTTGAGATGGCGCTTAACCCAATACGCTATCTGAAATAGTAGCGACGTAAATTGAACAAATGTGATAGAATTTGGCTGAATTCTTAAATTAACCATAATATAAAATGATCTAATCGGGTCTCTGTTTGCCTTACCCTAGAACTTTAATAGTGCATTTTACTCGCCATTTCATGCGATTTGAGATGCCGCTTAGCCCAACACGCTATCTGAAATAGGAGCGACGTAAATTGAACAAATGTGATAGAATTTCCCTGAAATCTTATATTAAACAAAATATAAAATGATCTAAACGGGACTCTGATTGCCCTATCATAGAAGTTTAGTAGTGCATTTTACTCGCCCATCCACGTGCTTTAAGATGCCGTCTAGCCCAGTACACTATCTGAAATAGGAGCGACGTATGTTGAACAAATGTGATAGAATTACGCTGAATTCTTATATTAACCGTAATATAAAATGATCTAATCGGGTTTCTGTTCGCCCTATCCTAGAAGATTACTAGTGCATTTCACTCGTCATTTCATGCGTTTTGAGATGCCGCTTAGCCCAATACGCTATCTGCAATAGGAGCGACGTAAATTGAACAAATGTGATAGAACTTGGCTGAATTCTTAAATTAACCATAATATAAAATGATCTAATCGGGTCTCTGCTTGCCCTACCCTAGAAGTTTAACAGTGCATTTTACTCGCCATTTCATGCGCTTTGAGATGCCGCTTAGCCCAATACGCTATCTGAAATAGGAGCGACGTAAATTGAACAAATGTGATAGAATTTCCCTGAATACTTATATTAACCTTAATGTAAAATGATCTAATCGGGTCTCTGATAGCCCTATCATAGAAGTTTAATAGTGCATTTTACCTGCCATTCCACGCGCTTTATGATGCCGCCTAGCCCAGTACGCTATCTGAAATAGGAGCGACGTAAGTTGAACAAATGTGATAGAATTACGCTGAATTCTTATATTAACCGTAATATAAAATGATCTAATCGGGTCTCTGTTTGCCTTACCCTAGAACTTTAATAGTGCATTTTACTCGCCATTTCATGCGATTTGAGATGCCGCTTAGCCCAATACGCTATCTGAAATAGGAGCGACGTAAATTGAACAAATGTGATAGAATTTCCCTGAAATCTTATATTAAACAAAATATAAAATGATCTAAACGGGACTCTGATTGCCCTATCATAGAAGTTTAGTAGTGCATTTTACTCGCCCTTCCACGTGCTTTAAGATGCCGCCTAGCCCAGTACACTATCTGAAATAGGAGCGACGTATGTTGAACAAATGTGATAGAATTACGCTGAATTCTTATATTAACCGTAATATAAAATGATCTAATCGGGTCTCTGTTCGCCCTACCCTAGAAGATTACAAGCGCATTTCACTCGTCATTTCATGCGCTTTGAGATGCCGCTTAGCCCAATACGCTATCTGCAATAGGAGCGACGTAAATTGAACAAATGTGATAGAATTTGGCTGAATTCTTAAATTAACCATAATATAAAATGATCTAATCGGGTCTCTGTTTGCCCTACCCTAGAAGTTTAACAGTGCATTTTACTCGCCATTTCATGCGCTTTGAGATGCCGCTTAGCCCAATACTCAATCTGAAATAGGAGCGACGTAAATTGAACAAATGTGATAGAATTTCGCTGAATTCTTATATTAACCAAAATATAAAATGATCTAATCGGGACTCTGATCGCCCTATCATAGAAGTTTAATAGTGCATTTTCCTCGCCATTCCACGCGCTTTAAGATGCCGCCTAGCCCAGTATGCTATCTGAAATAGGAGCGACGTAAATTGAACAAATGTGATAGAATTTCCCTGAAATCTTATATTAATCAAAATATAAAATGATGTAATCGGGTCTCTGATTACTGTATCATAGAAGCTTAGCAGTGCATTTTACTCGCCCTTCCACGCGCTTTACGATGCCGCCTAGCCCAGTACGCTATCTGATATAGGAGCGACGTAAATTGAACAAATGTGATACAATATCCCTGAAATCTTATATTAAACAAAATATAAAATGATCTAATCGGGTCTCTGATTGCCCTATCATAGAAGTTTAGTAGTGCATTTTACTCGCCATTCCACGAGCTTTAAGATGCCGCCTAGCACAGTACGCTATCTGAAATAGGAGCGACGTAAATTGAACAAATGTGATAGAATTTCGCTGAATTCTTACATTAACCATAATGTAAAATGATATAATCGGGTCTCTGTTCGCCCTAAAATAGAAGTATAATAGTGCATTTCACTCGTCATTGCATGCGCTTTGAGATGCCGCCTAGCCCAATACGCTATCTGAAATAGGAGCGACGTAAATTGAACAAATGTGATAGAATTTCGCTGAATTCTTAAAGTAACCTTAATATAAAATGATCTAATCGGGTCTCTGGTTTCCCTACCATAGAAGTTTCATAGTGCATTTTACTCGCCATTCCACGCGGCTTAAGATGCCGTCTAGCACAGTTCGCTATCTGAAATAGGAGCGACGTAAATTGAACAAATGTGATAGAATTTCGCTGAATTCTTATATTAACCATAATATAAAATGATCTAATCGGGTCCCTGTTTGCCCTACCCTAGAAGTTTAATAGTGCATTTCACTCGTCATTTCATGCGCTTTGAGATACCGCTTAGCACAGTTCGCTATCTGAAATAGGAGCGACGTAAATTGGACAAATGTGATAGAATTTCGCTGAATTCTTATATTAACCATAATATAAAATGATCTAATCGGGTCCCTGTTTGCCCTACCCTAGAAGTTTAATAGTGCATTTTACTCGCCATTCCACGCGCTCTAAGATGCCGCCCAGCCCAGTACGCTGTCTGAAATAGAAGCGACGTAAATTGAACAAGTGTGATAGAATCTCGCTGAATACTTATATTAACCTTAATGTAAAATGATCTAATCGGGTCTCTGTTCGCCCTACCATAGAAGTTTAATAGTGCATTTCACTCGTCATTTCATGCGCTTTGAGATGACGCTTAACCCAATACGCTATCTGAAATAGGAGCGACGTAAGTTGAACAAATGTGACAGAATTACGCTGCATTCTTATATTCACCTTAATGTAAAATGATCTCTTCGGGTCTCTGTTCGCCCTACCCTAGAAGTATAATAGTGCATTTCACTCGTAATTTCATGCGCTTTGAGATGCCGCCTATCCCAATACGCTATCTGAAATAGGAGCGACGTAAATTGAACAAATGTGATAGAATTTCGCTGAATTCTTAAAGTAACCTTAATATAAAATGATCTAATCGGGTCTCTGGTTTCCCTACCATAGAAGTTTCATAGTGCATTTTACTCGCCATTTCATGCGCATTGAGATGCCGCTTAGCCCAATACGCTATCTGAAATAGGAGCGACGTAAATTGAACAAATATGATAGAGTTTCGCTGAATTCTTAATTAAACCATAATATGAAATGATCTAATCGGGTCTCAGTTTGCCCTTCCCTAGAAGTTTAATAGTGCATTTTACTCGCCATTTCATGCGATTTGAGATGCCGCTTAGCCCAATACGCTATCTGAAATAGGAGCGACGTAAATTGAACAAATGTGATAGAATTTCCCTGAAATCTTATATTAAACAAAATATAAAATGATCTAAACGGGACTCTGATTGCCCTATCATAGAAGTTTAGTAGTGCATTTTACTCGCCCTTCCACGTGCTTTAAGATGCCGCCTAGCCCAGTACACTATCTGAAATAGGAGCGACGTATGTTGAACAAATGTGATAGAATTACGCTGAATTCTTATATTAACCGTAATATAAAATGATCTAATCGGGTCTCTGTTCGCCCTACCCTAGAAGATTACAAGCGCATTTCACTCGTCATTTCATGCGCTTTGAGATGCCGCTTAGCCCAATACGCTATCTGCAATAGGAGCGACGTAAATTGAACAAATGTGATAGAATTTGGCTGAATTCTTAAATTAACCATAATATAAAATGATCTAATCGGGTCTCTGTTTGCCCTACCCTAGAAGTTTAACAGTGCATTTTACTCGCCATTTCATGCGCTTTGAGATGCCGCTTAGCCCAATACTCAATCTGAAATAGGAGCGACGTAAATTGAACAAATGTGATAGAATTTCGCTGAATTCTTATATTAACCAAAATATAAAATGATCTAATCGGGACTCTGATCGCCCTATCATAGAAGTTTAATAGTGCATTTTCCTCGCCATTCCACGCGCTTTAAGATGCCGCCTAGCCCAGTATGCTATCTGAAATAGGAGCGACGTAAATTGAACAAATGTGATAGAATTTCCCTGAAATCTTATATTAATCAAAATATAAAATGATGTAATCGGGTCTCTGATTACTGTATCATAGAAGCTTAGCAGTGCATTTTACTCGCCCTTCCACGCGCTTTACGATGCCGCCTAGCCCAGTACGCTATCTGATATAGGAGCGACGTAAATTGAACAAATGTGATACAATATCCCTGAAATCTTATATTAAACAAAATATAAAATGATCTAATCGGGTCTCTGATTGCCCTATCATAGAAGTTTAGTAGTGCATTTTACTCGCCATTCCACGAGCTTTAAGATGCCGCCTAGCACAGTACGCTATCTGAAATAGGAGCGACGTAAATTGAACAAATGTGATAGAATTTCGCTGAATTCTTACATTAACCATAATGTAAAATGATATAATCGGGTCTCTGTTCGCCCTAAAATAGAAGTATAATAGTGCATTTCACTCGTCATTTCATGCGCTTTGAGATGCCGCCTATCCCAATACGCTATCTGAAATAGGAGCGACGTAAATTGAACAAATGTGATAGAATTTCGCTGAATTCTTAAAGTAACCTTAATATAAAATGATCTAATCGGGTCTCTGGTTTCCCTACCATAGAAGTTTCATAGTGCATTTTACTCGCCATTCCACGGGCCTTAAGATGCCGTCTAGCACAGTACGCTACCTGAAATAGGAGAGACGTAAGTTGAACAAATGTGATAGAATTACGCTGAATTCTTATATTAACCGTAATATAAAATGATCTAATCGGGTCTCTGTTTGCCTTATCCTAGAAGTTTGATAGTGTATTTTACGCGCCATTTCATGCGCTTTGAGATGCCGGTTAGCCCAATACGCTATCTGAAATAGGAGCGACGTAAATTGAACAAATGTGATAGAATTTTGCTGAATTCTTAAAATAACCACAATATAAAATGATCTAATCGGGTCTCTGTTTGCCCTACCCTAGTAGTTTAATTGTGCATTTTACTCGCCATTTCATGCGCTTTTCGATGCCGCTTATCCCAATACGCTATCTGAAATAGGAGCGACGTACGTTGAACGAATGTGATAGAATTTCGCTGAATTCTTTTATGAACCATAATGTAAAATGATCTAATCGGGTCTCTGTTCGCCCTAGCCTAGAAGTTTAATAGCGCACTTTATTCACCATTTCATGCGCCTTGAGATGCCGCTTAGCCCAATACGCTATCTGAAATAGAAGCGACGAAAATTGAACAAATGTGATAGAATTTCGCTGAATTCTTATATTAACCAAAATATAAAATGATCTAATCGGGTCTCTGTTTGCCTTGTCCTAGAAGTTTAATAGTGCATTGCACTCGTCATTTCATGCGCTTTGAGATGCCGCTACGCACAATAAGCTATTTGGAATAGCAGCGGCGTAAATTGAACAAATGTGATAGAATTACGCCGAATTCTTATATTAACCGTAATATAAAATGATCTAATCGGGTCTCTGTTTGCCTTATCCTAGAAGTTTAATAGTGCATTTTACTCGCCATTCCACGCACTTTATGATGCCGCCTAGCCCAATACGCTATCTGAAATAGGAGCGACGTAAATTGAACAAATGTGATAGAATTTTGCTGAATGCTTAAATTAACCACAATATAAAATGATCTAATCGGGTCTCCGTTTGCCCTACCCTAGTAGTTTAATTGTGCATTTTACTCGCCATTCCGCGCGCTTTAAGATTACGCATAGCCCAGTTCGCTATCTGAAATATGAGCGACGTAAATTGAACAAATGTGACAGAATTACGCTGCATTCTTATATTCACCTTAATGTAAAATGATCTCTTCGGGTCTCTGTTCGCCCTACCCTAGAAGTATAATTGTGCATTTCACTCGTCATTTCATGCGCTTTGAGATGCCGCCTATCCCAATACGCTATCTGAAATAGGAGCGTCGTAAATTGAACAAGTGTGATAGAATTTCGCTGAATTCTTAAAGTAACCATAATATTAGATGATGTAATCGGGTCTCTGCTTGCCCTACCCTCGAAGTTTAATAGTGCATTTTACTCGCCATTTCATGCGCTTTGAGATGCCGCTTAGCCCAATACGCTATCTGAAATAGGAGCGACGTAAATTGAACAAGTGTGATAGAATTTTGCTGAATGCTTAAATTAACCACAATATAAAATGATCTAATCGGGTCTCTGTTTGCCCTACCCTAGTGGTTTAATTGTGCATTTTACTCGCCATTTCATGCGCTTTGAGATGCCGCTTATCCCAATACGCTATCTGAAATAGGAGCGACGTAAACAGAACAAATGTGATAGAATTTCCCTGAAATCTTATATTAAACAAAATATAAAATGATCTAATCGGGTCTCTGATTGCCCTATCATAGAAGTTTAGTAGTGCATTCTACTCGCCATTCCACACGCTTTAAGATGCCGCCTAGCCCAGGACGCTATCTGAAATAGGAGCGACGTAAATTGAACAAATGTGATAAAATTTTACTGACATCTTAAATTAACCATAATATAAAATGATCTAATCGGGTCTCTGTTTGCCTTATCCTAGAAGTTTAATATGGCATTTCACTCGCCATTTCATGCGCTTTGAAATGCCGCTTAGCGCAATACGCTATCTGAAATAGGAGCGACGTAAATTGAACAAGTGTGATAGAATTTCACTGAATTCTTAAATTAACCATAATATAAAATGATCTAATCGGGTCTTTGTTTGACCTACCCTAGAAGTTTAATAGTGCAGTTTACTCGCCATTTCATGTGCTTTGAGATGCCGCATAGCCCAATACGCTATCTGGAATAGGAGCGACGTAAATTGATCAAATGTGATAGAATTTCCCTGAATTCTTATATTAACCTTAATGTAAAATGATCTAATCGGGTCTCTGTTCGCCCTACCATAGAAGTCTAATAGTGCATTTCACTCGCCATTTCATGCGCTTTGAGATGCCGCTTAGCCCAATACGCTATCTGAAATAGGAGCGACGTAAATTGAAGAAATGTGATAGAATTTTGCTGAATTCTTAAATTAACCATAATATTAGATGATGTAATCGGGTCTCTGCTTGCCCTACCCTCGCAGTTTAATAGTGCATTTTACTCGCCATTTCATGCGCTTTGAGATGCCGCTTAGCCCAATACGCTATCTGAAATAGGAGCGACGTAAATTTTACAAATGTGATAGAATTTCGCTGAATTCTTATATTAACCAAAATATAAAATGATCTAATCGGGTCTCTGATTGCCCTAGCATAGAAGTTTAATAGTGCATTTTACTCGCCATTTCGAGCGCTTTCAGATGCCGCCTAGCCCAGTACGCTATCTGAGATAGGAGCGACGTAAATTGAGCAAATGTGATAGAATTTCGCTGAATTCTTAAATTAACCATAATATAAAATGATCTAATCGGGTCTCTGTTTGCCCTACCCTAGAAGTTTAATAGTGCATTTCACTCGTCATTTCATGCGCTTTGAGATGCCGCTAAGCCCAATAAGCTATCTGTAATAGGAGCGACGTAAATTTTACAAATGTGATAGAATTTCGTTGAATTCTTATATTAACCAATATATAAAATGATCTAATCGGGTCTCTGATTGCCCTATCATAGAAGTTTAATAGTGCATTTTACTCGCCATTCCACGCGCTTTAAGATGCCGCCTAGCCCAGTACGCTATCTGAAATAGGAACAACGTAAGTTGAACAAATGTGATAGAATTACGCTGAATTCTTATATTAACCGTAATATAAAATGATCTAATCGGGTCTCTGTTTGCCAAATCATAGAAGTTTAATAGTGCATTTTACTCGCCATTTCATGTGCTTTAAGGTGCCTTATAGCCCAATACGCTATCTGGAATAGGAGCGACGTAAATTGAACAAATGTGATAGAATTTCGCTAAATTCTTAAATTAACCATAATATAAAATGACCTAATCGGGTCACTGATTGCCCTACCCTAGGAGTTTAATAGTGCATTTTGCTCGCCATTTCATGCGCTTTGACATGCCGCTTAGCCCAATACGCTATCTGAAATATGAGCGACGTAAATTGAACAAATGTGATAGAATTTCGCTGAATTCTTATATTAACCAAAATATAAAATGATCTAATCGGGTCTCTGTTTGCCTTATCCTAGAAGTTTAGTATTGCATTTTACTCGCCATTTCATGCGCTTTGAGATGCCGCTTATCCCAATACGCTATCTGAAATAGGAGCGACGTAAGTTGAACAAATGTGATAGAATTTCGTTGAATTCTTATATGAACCAAAATATAAAATGATCTAATCGGGTCTCTTATTGCCCTATCATAGAAGTTTCATAGGGCATTTTACTCGCCATTCCACGCGTTTTCAGATGCCGCCTAGCCCAGTACGCTATCTGAAATAGGAACGACAATAATTGAACAAGTGTGATAGAATTTCGTTGAATTCTTAAATTAACCATAATATAAAATGATCAAATCGGGTCTCTGTCTGCCATACCCTAGCAGTTTAATAGTGCATTTTATTCGCCATTTCATGCGCTTTGAGATGCCGCTTAGCCCAACACGCTATCTGAAATAGGAGCGACGTAAATTGAACAAATGTGATAGAATTTCCCTGAAATCTTATATTAAACAATATATAAAATGATCTAATCGGGTCTCTGATTGCCCTATCATAGAAGTTTAGTAGTGCATTCTACTCGCCATTCCACGCGCTTCAACATGCCGCCTAGCCCAGTACGCTATCTGAAATAGGAGCGACGTAAATTGAACAAATGTGATAAAATTTTGCTGACATCTTAAATTAACCATAATATAAAATGATCTAATCGGGTCTCTGTTTGCCGTATCCTAGAAGTTTAATAGGGCATTTTACTCGCCATTTCATGCGCTTTGAAATGCCGCTTAGCCCAATACGCTATCTGAAATAGGAGCGACGTAAATTGAACAAGTGTGATAGAATTTCACTGAATTCTTAAATTAACCATAATATAAAATGATCTAATCGGGTCTCTGTTTGCCCTACCCTAGAAGTTTAATAGTGCATTTCACTCGTCATTTCATGCGCTTTGAGATGCCGCTAAGCCCAATAAGCTATCTGTAATAGGAGCGACGTAAATTTTACAAATGTGATAGAATTTCGTTGAATTCTTATATTAACCAATATATAAAATGATCTAATCGGGTCTCTGATTGCCCTATCATAGAAGTTTAATAGTGCATTGTACTCGCCATTCCACGCGCTTTAAGATGCCGCCTAGCCCAGTACTCTATCTGAAATAGGAACAACGTAAGTTGAACAAATGTGATAGAATTACGCTGAATTCTTATATTAGCCGTAATATAAAATGATCTAATCGGGTCTCTGTTTGCCAATCCCTAGAAGTTTAACAGTGCATTTTACTCGCCAATTCATGCGCTTTGATATGCCGCTTAGCCCAATACGCTATCTGAAATAGGAGCGTCGTACATTGAACAAACGTGATAGAATTACCCAGAATTCTTATATTAACCTTAATGTAAAACGATCTAATCGGTTCTCTGTTCGCCGTATCCTAGAAGTTTAATACTGCACTTCACTCGTCATTTCATGTGCTTTGAGTTGCCGCTTACCCCAATACGATATCTGAAATAGGAGCGATGTAAATTGAACAAATGTGATAGAATTTTGCTGAATTCTTAAATTAACCATAATATAAAATGATCTAATCGGGTCTCTGTTTGCCCTACCCTAGAAGTTTAATAGTGCGTTTTACTCGCCATTTCATGCGCTTTGAGATGGCGCTTAACCCAATACGCTATCTGAAATAGTAGCGACGTAAATTGAACAAATGTGATAGAATTTGGCTGAATTCTTAAATTAACCATAATATAAAATGATCTAATCGGGTCTCTGTTTGCCTTACCCTAGAACTTTAATAGTGCATTTTACTCGCCATTTCATGCGATTTGAGATGCCGCTTAGCCCAATACGCTATCTGAAATAGGAGCGACGTAAATTGAACAAATGTGATAGAATTTCCCTGAAATCTTATATTAAACAAAATATAAAATGATCTAAACGGGACTCTGATTGTCCTATCATAGAAGTTTAGTAGTGCATTTTACTCGCCCATCCACGTGCTTTAAGATGCCGTCTAGCCCAGTACACTATCTGAAATAGGAGCGACGTATGTTGAACAAATGTGATAGAATTACGCTGAATTCTTATATTAACCGTAATATAAAATGATCTAATCGGGTTTCTGTTCGCCCTATCCTAGAAGATTACTAGTGCATTTCACTCGTCATTTCATGCGGTTTGAGATGCCGCTTAGCCCAATACGCTATCTGCAATAGGAGCGACGTAAATTGAACAAATGTGATAGAACTTGGCTGAATTCTTAAATTAACCATAATATAAAATGATCTAATCGGGTCTCTGCTTGCCCTACCCTAGAAGTTTAACAGTGCATTTTACTCGCCATTTCATGCGCTTTGAGATGCCGCTTAGCCCAATACGCTATCTGAAATAGGAGCGACGTAAATTGAACAAATGTGATAGAATTTCCCTGAATACTTATATTAACCTTAATGTAAAATGATCTAATCGGGTCTCTGTTCGCCCTACCCTAGAAGTTTAATAGTGCATTCCACTCGCCATTTCATGCGCTTTGAGATGCCGCTTAGCCCAATACGCTATCTGAAATAGGAGCGACGTAAATAGAACAATTGTGATAGAATTTCGCTGAATTCTTATATTAACCAAAATATAAAATGATCTAATCGGGTCTCTGATGGCCCTATCATAGAAGTTTAATAGTGCATTTTACTCGACAATCCACGCGCTTTAAGATTCCGCCTATCCCAGTACGCTATCTGAAATAGGAGCGACGTAAATTGAACAAATGTGATAGAATTTCCCTGAAATCTTATATTAAACAAAATATAAAATGATCTAAACGGGACTCTGATTGCCCTATCATAGAAGTTTAGTAGTGCATTTTACTCGCCCTTCCACGTGCTTTAAGATGCCGCCTAGCCCAGTACACTATCTGAAATAGGAGCGACGTATGTTGAACAAATGTGATAGAATTTCGCTGAATTCTTATATTAACCAAAATATAAAATGATCTAATCGGGTCTCTGATTGCCCTATCATAGAAGTTTAATAGTGCATTTTACTCGCCAATCCACGCGCTTTAAGATTCCGCCTAGCCCAGTACGCTATCTGAAATAGGAGCGACGTAAATTGAACAAATGTGATAGAATTTGGCTGAATTCTTAAATTAACCATAATATAAAATGATCTAATCCGGACTCTGTTTGCCCTACCCTAGAAGTTTAATAGTGCATTTTACTCACCATTTCATGCGCTTTGAGATGGCGCTTAGCCCAATACGCTATCTGAAGTAGGAGCGACGTAAGTTGAACAAATGTGATAGAATTTGGCTGAATTCTTAAATTAACCATAATATAAAATGATCTAATCGGGTCTCTGTTTGCCTCACCCTAGAAGTTTAATAGTGCATTTTACTCGCCATTTCATGCGATTTGAGATGCCGCTTAGCCCAATACGCTATCTGAAATAGGAGCGACGTAAATTGAACGAATGTGATAGAATTTCCCTGAAATCTTATATTAAACAAAATATAAAATGATCTAAACGGGACTCTGATTGCCCTATCATAGAAGTTTAGTAGTGCATTTTACTCGCCATTCCACGCGCTTTAAGATGCCTCCTAGCCCAGTACGCTATCTGAAATAGGAGCGACGTAAGTTGAACAAATGTGATAGAATTACGCTGAATTCTTATATTAACCGTAATATAGAATGATCTAATCGGGTCCCTGTTTGCCTTATCCTAGAAGTTTAATAGTGCATTTTACTCGCCATTTCATGCGCATTGAGATGCCGCTTAGCCCAATACGCTATCTGAAATAGGAGCGACGTAAACTGAACAAATATGAGACAGGTTCGCTGAATTCTTAAATTAACCATAATATAAAATCATCTTATCGGGTCTCTGTTTGCCCTACCCTAGAAGTTTAATAGTGCATTTTACTCGTCATTTCTTGCGCTTTAAGATGCCGCCGAGCCCAGTACGCTATCTGAAGTACGAGCGACGTAAGTTGAACAAATGTGATAGAATTACGCTGAATTCTTATATTAACCGTAATATAAAATGATCTAATCGGTTCTCTGTTCGCCCTACCCTAGAAGTTTAATAGCGCCTTTCACTCGTCATTTCATGCGCTTTGAGATGCCGCTTAGCCCAATACGCTATCTGAAATAGTAGCGACGTAAATAGAACAATTGTGATAGAATTTCGCTGAATTCTTATATTAACCAAAATATAAAATGATCTAATCGGGTCTCTGATTGCCCTATCATAGAAGTTTAATAGTGCATTTTACTCGCCAATCCACGCGCTTTAAAATTCCGCCTAGCCCAGTACGCGATCTGAAATAGGAGCGACGTAAATTGAACAAATGTGATAGAATTTGGCTGAATTCTTAAATTAATCATAATATAAAATGATCTAATCGGGTCTCTGTTTGCCCTACCCTAGAAGTTTAATAGTGCATTTTACTCGCCATTTCATGCGCTCTGAGATGCCGCCTAGACCAGTACGCTATCTGAAATAGGAGCGACGTAAGTTGAACAAATGTGATAGAATTACGCTGAATTCTTATATTAACCGTAATATAAAATGATCTAATCGGGTCTCTGTTTGCATTATCCTAGAAGTTTAATAGTGCATTTTACTCGCCATTTCATGCGCATTGAGATGCCGCTTAGCCCAATACGCTATCTGAAATAGGAGCGACGTAAATTGAATAAATGTGATAGAATTTGGCTGAATTCTTAAATTAACCATAATATAAAATGATCTAATTGGGTCTCTGTTTGCCCTACCCTAGAAGTTTAATAGTGCATTTTACTCGCCATTTCATGCGCATTGAGATGCCGCTTAGCCCAATACGCTATCTGAAATAGGAGCGACGTAAATTGAATAAATATGATAGAGTTCCGCTGAATTCTTAAATTAACCAAAATATAAAATGATCTAATCGGGACTCTGATTGCCCTATCATAGAAGTTTAGTAGTGCATTTTACTCGCCCTTCCACGCGCTTTAAGATCCCGCTTAGCCCAATACGCTATCTGCAATAGGAGCGACGTAAATTGAACAAATGTGATAGAATTTGGCTGAATTCTTAAATTAACCATAATATAAAATGATCTAATTGGGTCTCTGTTTGCCCTACCCTAGAAGTTTAATAGTGCATTTTACTCGCCATTTCATGCGCATTGAGATGCCGCTTAGCCCAATACGCTATCTGAAATAGGAGCGACGTAAATTGAATAAATATGATAGAGTTCCGCTGAATTCTTAAATTAACCAAAATATAAAATGATCTAATCGGGACTCTGATTGCCCTATCATAGAAGTTTAGTAGTGCATTTTACTCGCCCTTCCACGCGCTTTAAGATCCCGCTTAGCCCAATACGCTATCTGCAATAGGAGCGACGTAAATTGAACAAATGTGATAGAATTTCGCTGAATTCTTAAATTAACCATAATATAAAATGATATAATCGGGTCTCTGTCTGCCCTATCATAGAAGTTTAATAGTGCATTTCACTCGTCATTTCATGCGCTTTGAGATGCCGCCTAGCCCAGTACGCTATCTGAAATAGGAGCGACGTAAGTTGAACAAATGTGATAGAATTACGCTGAATTAATATATTAACCTTAATGTAAAATGATCTAATCGGGTCTTTGTTCGCCCTACCCTTGAAGTTTAATAGTGCACATTGCTCGCCATTTCATGCGCTCTGAGATGGCGCTTAGCCCAATACGATATCTAAAATAGGAGCGACGTAAATTCAACAAATGTGATAGAATTTCGCTGAATTCTTATATTAACCAAAATATAAAATGATCTAATCGGGTCTCTGATTGCCCTATCATAGAAGTTTAATAGTGCATTTTACTGGCCATTTCACGCGCTTTAAGATGCCGCCTAGCCCAGTACGCTATCTGAAATAGGAGCGAAGTTAATTGAACAAGTGTGATAGAATTTTGCTGAATTCTTAAATTAACCATAATATAAAATGATCTAATCGGGTCTCTGTTTGCCCTATCATAGAAGTTTAATAGTGCATTTCACTCGTCATTTCATGCGCTTTGAGATGCCGCCTAGCCCAGTACGCTATCTGAAATAGGAGCGACGTAAGTTGAACAAATGTGATAGAATTACGCTGAATTATTATATTAACCGTAATATAAAATTATCTAATCGGGTCTCTGTTTGCCCTACCCTAGAAGTTTAATAGTGCACTTTGCTCGCCATTTCATGCGCTTTGAGATGGCGCTTCGCCCAATAAGCTATCTGAAATAGGAGCGACGTAAATCGAACAAATGTGATAGAATTACGCTGAATTCTTATATTAACCGTATTATAAAATGATCTAATCGGGTCCCTGTTTGCCTTACCCTAGAAGATTAATAGTGCATTTTACTCGCCATTTCATGCGCTTTGAGATGCCGCTTAGCCCAATACGCTATCTGAAATGGGAGCGACGTAAATTGAACAATTGTGATAGAATTTCGCTGAATTCTTATGTTAACCAAAATATAAAATGATCTAGTCGGGTCTCTGATTGCCCTATCATAGAAGTTTAATAGTGCATTTCACTCGTCATTTCATGCGCTTTAAGATGCCGCCTAGCCCAGTACGCTATCTCAAATTGGAGCGACGTAAATTGAACAAATCTGATAGAATTTCGCTGAATTCTTAAATTAACCATAATACTAAATGACCTAATCGGGTCTCTGTTCGCCCTACCCTAGAAGATTACTAGTGCATTTCACTCGTCATTTCATGCGCTTTGAGGTGCCGCTTAGCACAATAAGCAATCTGAAATAGGAGCCACGTAAATTGAACAAATGTGATAGAATTTTTCTGAATTCTTAAATAAACACATAATATGAAATGATCTAATCGGGTCTCTGTTTGCCCTACCCTACAAGTTTAGCAGTGCATTTTACTCGCCGTTTCATGCGCTTTGAGATGGCGCTTCGCCCAATACGCTATCTGAAATATGAGCGACGTAAATTGAATAAAAATGTGATAGAATTTCGCTGAATTCTCATATTAACATTAATGTAAATTGATCTAATCGAGTCTCTGTTCGCCCCACCCTAGAGGTTTAATAGTGCATTTCACTAGTCATTTCATGCGCTTTGAGATGCCGCTTAGCCCAATACGCTATCTGAAATAGGAGCGATGTAAATTGAACAAATGTGATAGAATTTTGCTGAATTCTTAAATTAACCATAATATAAAATGATCTAATCGGGTCTCTGATTGCCCTATCATAGAATTTTAATAGGGCATTTTAATCGCCATTCCACGCGCTTTAAGATGCCGCCTAGCTCAGTACGCTATCTGAAATAGGAGCGACGTAAATTGAACAAATGTGATAGAATTTTGCTGAATTCTTAAATGAACCATAATATAAAATGGTCTAATCGGGTCTCTGTTCGCCCTAGCCTAGAAGTTTAATAGTGCATTTTATTCGGCATTTCATGCGCTTTGAGATGCCGCTTAGCCCAATTCGCTATCTGAAATCGGAGCGATGTAAATTGAACAAATGTGATTGAATTTCGCTGAATTCTTTTATTAACCATAATGTAAAATGATCTAATCGGGACTCTGTTCGCCCAAACTTAGAAGTTTAATAGTGCATTTAATCGCCATTTCATGTGCTTTGAGATGCCCTTAGCCCAATACGCCATCTGAAATAGGAGCGACGTAAATTGAACAAATGTGATAGAATTTCGCTGAATTCTTATATTAACCAAAATATAAAATGATCTAATCGGGTCTCTGTTTGCCCTACCCTAGAAGTTTAATAGTGCATTTTACTCGCCATTCCACGCGCTTTAAGTTGCCGCCTAGCCCAGTACGCTATCTGAAATAGGAGCGACGTAAATTGAACAAATGTGATAGAATTTCGCTGAATTCTTATATTAACCAAAATATAAAATGATCTAATCGGGACTCTGATCGCCCTATCATAGAAGTTTAATAGTGCATTTTCCTCGCCATTCCACGCGCTTTAAGATGCCGCCTAGCCCAGTATGCTATCTGAAATAGGAGCGACGTAAATTGAACAAATGTGATAGAATTTCCCTGAAATCTTATATTAATCAAAATATAAAATGATGTAATCGGGTCTCTGATTACTGTATCATAGAAGCTTAGCAGTGCATTTTACTCGCCCTTCCACGCGCTTTACGATGCCGCCTAGCCCAGTACGCTATCTGATATAGGAGCGACGTAAATTGAACAAATGTGATACAATATCCCTGAAATCTTATATTAAACAAAATATAAAATGATCTAATCGGGTCTCTGATTGCCCTATCATAGAAGTTTAGTAGTGCATTTTACTCGCCATTCCACGAGCTTTAAGATGCCGCCTAGCACAGTACGCTATCTGAAATAGGAGCGACGTAAATTGAACAAATGTGATAGAATTTCGCTGAATTCTTACATTAACCATAATGTAAAATGATATAATCGGGTCTCTGTTCGCCCTAAAATAGAAGTATAATAGTGCATTTCACTCGTCATTGCATGCGCTTTGAGATGCCGCCTAGCCCAATACGCTATCTGAAATAGGAGCGACGTAAATTGAACAAATGTGATAGAATTTCGCTGAATTCTTAAAGTAACCTTAATATAAAATGATCTAATCGGGTCTCTGGTTTCCCTACCATAGAAGTTTCATAGTGCATTTTACTCGCCATTCCACGCGGCTTAAGATGCCGTCTAGCACAGTTCGCTATCTGAAATAGGAGCGACGTAAATTGAACAAATGTGATAGAATTTCGCTGAATTCTTATATTAACCATAATATAAAATGATCTAATCGGGTCCCTGTTTGCCCTACCCTAGAAGTTTAATAGTGCATTTCACTCGTCATTTCATGCGCTTTGAGATGCCGCTTAGCACAGTTCGCTATCTGAAATAGGAGCGACGTAAATTGAACAAATGTGATAGAATTTCGCTGAATTCTTATATTAACCATAATATAAAATGATCTAATCGGGTCCCTGTTTGCCCTACCCTAGAAGTTTAATAGTGCATTTTACTCGCCATTCCACGCGCTCTAAGATGCCGCCTAGCCCAGTACGCTGTCTGAAATAGAAGCGACGTAAATTGAACAAGTGTGATAGAATCTCGCTGAATACTTATATTAACCTTAATGTAAAATGATCTAATCGGGTCTCTGTTCGCCCTACCATAGAAGTTTAATAGTGCATTTCACTCGTCATTTCATGCGCTTTGAGATGACGCTTAACCCAATACGCTATCTGAAATAGGAGCGACGTAAGTTGAACAAATGTGACAGAATTACGCTGCATTCTTATATTCACCTTAATGTAAAATGATCTCTTCGGGTCTCTGTTCGCCCTACCCTAGAAGTATAATAGTGCATTTCACTCGTCATTTCATGCGCTTTGAGATGCCGCCTATCCCAATACGCTATCTGAAATAGGAGCGACGTAAATTGAACAAATGTGATAGAATTTCGCTGAATTCTTAAAGTAACCTTAATATAAAATGATCTAATCGGGTCTCTGGTTTCCCTACCATAGAAGTTTCATAGTGCATTTTACTCGCCATTCCACGGGCCTTAAGATGCCGTCTAGCACAGTACGCTACCTGAAATAGGAGCGACGTAAGTTGAACAAATGTGATAGAATTACGCTGAATTCTTATATTAACCGTAATATAAAATGATCTAATCGGGTCTCTGTTTGCCTTATCCTAGAAGTTTGATAGTGTATTTTACTCGCCATTTCATGCGCTTTTCGATGCCGGTTAGCCCAATACGCTATCTGAAATAGGAGCGACGTACGTTGAACGAATGTGATAGAATTTCGCTGAATTCTTTTAAGAACCATAATGTAAAATGATCTAATCGGGTCTCTGTTCGCCCTAGCCTAGAAGTTTAATAGCGCACTTTATTCACCATTTCATGCGCCTTGAGATGCCGGTTAGCCCAATACGCTATCTGAAATAGAAGCGACGAAAATTGAACAAATGTGATAGAATTTCGCTGAATTCTTATATTAACCAAAATATAAAATGATCTAATCGGGTCTCTGTTTGCCTTATCCTAGAAGTTTAATAGTGCATTGCACTCGTCATTTCATGCGCTTTGAGATGCCGCTACGCACAATAAGCTATCTGGAATAGCAGCGGCGTAAATTGAACAAATGTGATAGAATTACGCTGAATACTTATATTAACCGTAATATAAAATGAACGAATCGGGTCTCTGTTTGCCTTATCCTAGAAGTTTAATAGTGCATTTTACTCGCCATTTCATGCGCATTGAGATGCCGCTTAGCCCAATACGCTATCTGAAATATCAGCGACGTAAATTGAACGAATGTGATAGAATTTCGCTGGATTCTTATATTAACCAAAATATAAAATGATCTAATCGGGTCTCTGATTGCCCTATCATAGAAGTTTAATAGTGCCTTTAGCTCGCCATTCCACGCGCTTTAAGATGCCGCCTAGCCCAGTACGCTATCTGAAATTGGAGCGACGTAAATTGAACAAATGTGATAGAATTTCGCTGAATTCTTAAATTAACCATAACATAAAATGATCTAATCGGGTCTCAGTTTGCCCTTCCCAAGAAGTTTAGTAGTGCATTTCTCTCGTCATTTCATGCGCTTTGATATGCCGCTTAGCCCAATACGCTATCTGAAATAGGAGCGACGTAAATTGACCAAATGTGATAGAATTTTGCTGACATCTTGAATTAACCATAATATAAAATGATCTAATCGGGTCTCTGTTTGCCCTACCCAAGAAGTTTAATAGTGCATTTCTCTCGTCATTTCATGCGCTTTGAGATGCCGCTTAGCCCAATACGCTATCTGAAATAGGAGCGACGTAAATTGAACAAATGTGATAGAATTTTGCTGAATTCTTAAATTAACCATAATATTAGATGATCTAATCGGGTCTCTGTTTGCCCTACCCTAGAAGGTTAATAGTGCATTTTACTCGCCATTTCATGCGCTTTGAGATGGCGCTTAGCCCAATACGCTATCTGAAATAGGAGCGACGTAAATTGAACAAATGTGATAGAATTTCCCTGAATACTTATATTAACCAAAATATAAAATGATCTAGTCGGGTCTCTGATTGCCCTATCATAGAAGTTTAATAGTGCATTTATCTCGCCTTTCCACACGCTTCAAGATGACGCCTAGCCCAGTACGCTACCTGAAATTGGAGCGACGTAAATTGAACGAATGTGATAGAATTTCGCTGAATTCTTAAATTAACCGTAACATAAAATGATCTAATCGGGTCTCTGTTTGCCCTACCCTAGAAGTTTAATAGTGCATTTTACTCGCCATTTCTTGCGCTTTGAGATGCCGCATTGCCCAATAAGCTATCTGAAATAGGAGCGAGGTAAATTGAACAAATGTGAGAGAATTTCGCTGAATTCTTATATTAACCTTAATGTAAAATGTTCTAATCGGGTCTCTGTTCGCCCTACCGTTGAAGATTAATAGTGCATTTCACTCGTCATTTCATGCGCTTTGAGATGCCGCTCAGCCCAATAAGCTATCTGAAATAGGAGCGACGTAAGTTGAACAAATGTGATAGAATTTCGCTGAATTCTTATATTAACCAAAATATAAAATGATCTAATCGGGTCTCTGATGGCCCTATCATACAAGTTTAATAGTGCATTTTACCCGCCATTCCACGCGCTTTAAGATGCCGCCTAGCCCAGTACGCTATCTGAAATAGGAGCGACGTACGTTGAACAAATGTGATAGAATTACGCTGAATTCTTATATTAACCGTAATATAAAATGAACGAATCGGGTCTCTGTTTGCCTTATCCTAGAAGTTTAATAGTGCATTTTACTCGCCATTTCATGCGCATTGAGATGCCGCTTAGCCCAATATGCTATCTGAAGTAGGAGCGACGTAAATAGAACAATTGTGATAGAATTTCGCTGAATTCTTATATTAACCAAAATATAAAATGATCTAGTCGGGTCTCTGATTGCCCTATCATAGAAGTTTAATAGTGCATTTTACTCGCCAATCCACGCGCTTTACGATTCCGCCTAGCCCAGTACGCTATCTGAAATAGGAGCGACGTAAATTGAACAAATGTGATAGAATTTGGCTGAATTCTTAAATTAACCATAATATAAAATGATCTAATCGGTTCTCTGTTTGCCCTACCCTAGAAGTTAAATAGTGCATTTCACTCGTCATTTCATGCGCTTTGAGATGCCGCTTAGCCCAATAAGCTATCTGAAATAGGAGCGACGTAAATTGAACAAATGTGATAGACTTACGCTGAATTCTTATATTAACCTTAATGTAAAATGTTCTAATCGGGTCTCTGTTCGCCCAACCCTTGAAGATTAATAGTGCCTTTCACTCGTCATTTCATGCGCTTTGAGATGCTGCTTAGCCCAATACGCTATCTGAAATAGGTGCGACGTCAGTTGAACAAATGTGATAGAATTTCGCTGAATTCTCATATTAACCAAAATATAAAATGATCTAATCGGGTCTCTGATAGCCCTATCATAGAAGTTTAATAGTGCATTTTACCCGCCATTCCACGTGCTTTAAGATGCCGCCCAGCCCAGTACGCTATCTGAAATAGGAGCGACGTACGTTGAACAAATGTGATAGAATTACGCTGAATACTTATATTAACCGTAATATAAAATGAACGAATCGGGTCTCTGTTTGCCTTATCCTAGAAGTTTAATAGTGCATTTTACTCGCCATTTCATGCGCATTGAGATGCCGCTTAGCCCAATACGCTATCTGAAATATCAGCGACGTAAATTGAACAAATGTGATAGAATTTTTCTGAATTCTTAAATAAACCATAATATGAAATGATCTAATCGGGTCTCTGTTTGCCCTACCCTAGAAGTTTAACAGTGCATTTTACTCGCCATTTCATGCTCTATGAGATGCCGCTTAGCCCAATGCGCTATCTGAAATAGGAGCGACGTAAATTGAACAAATGTGATAGAATTTCGCTGAATTCTTATATTAACCAAAATATAAAATGATCTAGTCGGGTCTCTGATTGCCCTATCATAGAAGTTTAATAGTGCATTTAGCTCGCCTATCCACACGCTTCAAGATGACGCCTAGCCCAGTACGCTACCTGAAATTGGTGCGACGTAAATTGAACAAATGTGATAGAATTTCGCTGAATTCTTAAATTAACCATAACATAAAATGATCTAATCGGGTCTCTGTTCGCCCTACCCTAGAAGTTTAATAGTGCATTTTACTCGCCATTTCTTGCGCTTTGAGATGCCGCATTGCCCAATAAGCTATCTGAAATAGGAGCGAGGTAAATTGAACAAATGTGAGTGAATTTCGCTGA
This sequence comes from Macropis europaea, assembly GCA_916610135.2. Taxonomy (NCBI): domain Eukaryota; kingdom Metazoa; phylum Arthropoda; class Insecta; order Hymenoptera; family Melittidae; genus Macropis; species Macropis europaea. The sequence goes on along the minus strand of CAKAJE020000133.1, from coordinate 69,557 downwards.
ATTCTTATATTAACCAAAATATAAGATGATCTAGTCGGGTCTCTGATTGCCCTATCATAGAAGTTTAATAGTGCATTTTACTCGCCAATACACGCGCTTTAAGATTCCGCCTAGCCCAGTACGCTATCTGAAATAGGAGCGACGTAAATTGAACAAATGTGATAAAATTTGGCTGAATTCTTAAATTAACCATAATATAAAATGATCTAATCGGTTCTCTGTTTGCCCTACCCTAGAAGTTAAATAGTGCATTTCACTCGTCATTTCATGCGCTTTGAGATGCCGCTTAGCCCAAAAAGCTATCTGAAATAGGAGCGACGTAAATTGAACAAATGTGATAGACTTACGCTGAATTCTTATATTAACCTTAATGTAAAATGTTCTAATCGGGTCTCTGTTCGCCCAACCCTTGAAGATTAATAGTGCCTTTCACTCGTCATTTCATGCGCTTTGAGATGCCGCTTAGCCCAATACGCTATCTGAAATAGGTGCGACGTCAGTTGAACAAATGTGATAGAATTACGCTGAATTCTCATATTAACCAAAATATAAAATGATCTAATCGGGTCTCTGATAGCCCTATCATAGAAGTTTAATAGTGCATTTAACCCGCCATTCCACGCGCTTTAAGATGCCGCCCAGCCCAGTACGCTATCTGAAATAGGAGCGACGTACGTTGAACAAATGTGATAGAATTACGCTAAATACTTATATTAACCGTAATATAAAATGAACGAATCGGGTCTCTGTTTGCCTTATCCTAGAAGTTTAATAGTGCACATTACTCGCCATTTCATGCGCATTGAGATGCCGCTTAGCCCAATACGCTATCTGAAATATCAGCGACGTAAATTGAACAAATGTCATAGAATTTTTCTGAATTCTTAAATAAACCATAATATGAAATGATCTAACCGGGTCTCTGTTTGCCCTACCCTAGAAGTTTAACAGTGCATTTTACTCGCCATTTCATGCTCTATGAGATGCCGCTTAGCCCAATGCGCTATCTGAAATAGGAGCGAGGTAAATTGAACAAATGTGATAGAATTTCGCTGAATTCTTTTATTAACCGTAATGTAAAATGATCTGATCGGGTCTCTGTTCGCCCTAGCCTAGAAGTTTAATAGTGCATTTTATTCGCCATTTCATGCGCTTTGAGATGCCGCTTAGCCGAATACGCTATCTGAAATAGGAGCGACGTAAATTGAACAAATGTGATAGAATTTCCGTGAATTCTTATATTAACCTTAAAGTAAAATGATCTAATCGGGTCTCTGTTCGCCCTACCATAGAAGTCTAATAGTGCATTTCACTCGCCATTTCATGCGCTTTGAGATGCCGCTTAGCCCAAAACGCTATCTGACATAGGAGCGACGTAAGTTGAACAAATGTGATAGAATTTCGCTGAATTCTTTTATTAACCGTAATGTAAAATGATCTGATCGGGTCTCTGTTCGCCCTAGCCTAGAAGTTTAATAGTGCATTTTATTCGCCATTTCATGCGCTTTGAGATGCCGCTTAGCCGAATACGCTATCTGAAATAGGAGCGACGTAAATTGAACAAATGTGATAGAATTTCCGTGAATCCTTGTATTAACATTAATGTAAAATAATCTAATCGGGTCTCTGTTCGCCCTACCATAGAAGTCTAATGGTGCATTTCACTCGCCATTTCATGCGCTTTGAGATCCCGCTTAGCCCAATACGCCATCTGAAATAGGAGCGACGTAAATTGAACAAATGTGATAGAATTTCCCTGAAATCTTATATTAATCAAAATATAAAATGATCTAATCGGGTCTCTGATTGCCCTATCATAGAAGATTAGTAGTGCATTTTACTCGCCATTCCACGCGCTTTAAGATGCCGCCTAGCCCAGTACGCTATCTGAAATAGGAACGACGTAAATTGAACAAATGTGATAGAATTTCACTGAATTCTTAAATTAACCATAATATAAAATGATCTAATCGGGTCCCTGTCTGCCCTACCGTAGAAGTTTAATAGTGCATTTTACTCGCCATTGCATGTGCTTTGAGATGCCGCATAGCCCAATACGCTATCTGAAATAGGAGCGACGTAAATTGAACAAATGTGATAGAATTTCCGTGAATTCTTATATTAACCTTAATGTAAAATGATCTAATCGGGTCTCTGTTCGCCCTACCATAGAAGTCTAATAGTGCATTTCACTCGCCATTTCATGCGCTTTGAGATGCCGCTTAGCCCAATACGCTATCTGACATAGGAGCGACGTAAGTTGAACAAATGTGATAGAATTTCGCTGAATTCTTTTATTAACCGTAATGTAAAATGATCTGATCGGGTCTCTGCTCGCCCTAGCCTAGAAGTTTAATAGTGCATTTTATTCGCCATTTCATGCGCTTTGAGATGCCGCTTAGCCGAATACGCTATCTGAAATAGGAGCGACGTAAATTGAACAAATGTGATAGAATTTCCGTGAATCCTTGTATTAACATTAATGTAAAATAATCTAATCGGGTCTCTGTTCGCCCTACCATAGAAGTCTAATGGTGCATTTCACTCGCCATTTCATGCGGTTTGAGATCCCGCTTAGCCCAATACGCCATCTGAAATAGGAGCGACGTAAATTGAACAAATGTGATAGAATTTCCCTGAAATCTTATATTAATCAAAATATAAAATGATCTAATCGGGTCTCTGATTGCCCTATCATAGAAGATTAGTAGTGAATTTTACTCGCCATTCCACGCGCTTTAAGATGCCGCCTAGCCCAGTACGCTATCTGAAATAGGAGCGACGTAACTTGAACAAATGTGATAGAATTACGCTGAATTCTTATATTAACCGTAATATAAAATGATCTAGTCGGGTCTCTGTTTGCCTTATCCTAGAAGTTTAATAGCGCATTTTACTCGCCATTTCATGCGCTTTGAGATGCCGCTTAGCCCAATACGCTATCTGGAATAGGAGCGACGTAAATTGAACAAATGTGATAGTATTTCCGTGAATTCTTATATTAACCTTAATGTAAAATGATCCAATCGGGTCACTGTTCGCCCTACCATAGAAGTCTAATAGTGCATTTCACTCGTCATTTCATGCGCTTTGAGATGCCGCTTAGCCCAATACGCCATCTGAAATAGGAGCGACGTAAATTGAACAAATGTGGTAGAATTTCGCTGAATTCTTATATTAACCAAAATATAAAATGATATAATCGGGTCTCTGTTCGCCCTAGCCTAGAAGTTTAGTTGTGCATTTTATTCGCCATTTCATGCGCTTTGAGATGCCGCTTAGCCGAATACGCTATCTGAAATTGGAGCGACGTAAATTGAACAAATGTGATACTAATTCCCTGAAATCTTATATTAAACAAAATATAAAATGATCTAATCGGGTCTCTGTTTGCCCTACCCTAGAAGTTTAATAGTGCATTTCACTCGTCATTTCATGCGCTTTAAGATGCCGCCTAGCCCAGTACGCTATCTGAAATAGGAGCGACGTAAATTTTACAAATGTGATAGAATTTCGTTGAATTCATATATTAACCAAAACATAAAATGATCTAATCGGGTCTCTGATTGCCCTATCATAGAAGTTTAATAGTGCATTTCACTCGCCATTCCACGCGCTTTAAGATGCCCCCTAGCCCAGTACGCTATCTGAAATAGGAGCGACGTAACTTGAACAAATGTGACAGAATTTCGCTGAATTCTTATATTAACCTTAATGTAAAATGTTCTAATTGGGTCTCTGCTCGCCCTACCCTTGAAGATTAATAGCGCATTTCACTCGTCATTTCATGCGCTTTGAGATGCCGCTTAGCCCAAGACGCTATCTGAAATAGGAGCGACCTAAATTGAACGAATGTGATAGAATTTTGCTGAATTCTTAAATTAACCATAATATAAAATGATCTAATCGGGTCTCTGTTTGCCATACCCTAGAAGTTTAATAGTGCATTTTACTCGCCATTTCATGCGCTTTGAGATGGCGCTTAGCCCAATACGCTATCTGAAATAGGAGCGACGTAAATTGAACGAATGTGATAGAATTTCGCTGGATTCTTATATTAACCAAAATATAAAATGATCTAATCGGGTCTCCGATAGCCCTATCATAGAAGTTTAATAGTGTATCTTACTCGCCATTTCACGCGCTTTAAGATGCCGCCTAGCCCAGTACGCTATCTGAAATAGGAGCGACGTAAGTTGAACAAATGTGATAGAATTACGCTGAATTCTTATATTAACCGTAATATAAAATGATCTAATCGGGTCTCTGTTTGCCTTATCCTAGAAGTTTAATAGTGCATTTTACTCGCCATTTCATGCGCATTGAGATGCCGCTTAGCCCAATACGCTATCTGAAATAGGAGCGACGTAAATTGAACAAATATGATAGAGTTTCGCTGAATTCTTAAATTAACCATAATATAAAATGATCTTATCCGGTCTCTGTTTGCCCTACCCTAGAAGTTTAATAGGGCATTTTACTCGCCATTTCGTGCGCTTTCAGATGCCGCGTAGCCCAATATGCTATCTGAAATATGAGCGACGTAAATTGAACAAATGTGATAGAGTTTCGCTGAATTCTTATATTAACCTTTATGTAAAATGATCTAGTCGGATCTTTGTTCGCCGTACCCTAGAAGTTTAATAGTGCATTTCACTCGTCATTCCACGCGCTTTAAGATGCCGCCCAGCCAAGTACGCTATCTGAAATAGGAGCGACGTAAATTGAACAAATGTGATAGAATTTTGCTGAATTCGTAAATTAACCATAATATAAAATGATCCAATCGGGTCACTGATTGCCCTACCCTAGAAGTTTAATAGTGCATTTTACTTGCCATTTCATGCGCTTTGAGATGTCGCCTAGCCCAATACGCTATCTGAAATAGGAACGACGTAAATTGAACAAATGTGATAGAATTTCGCTGAATTCTTAAATTAACCATAATATAAAATGATCTAATCGGGTCCCTGTTTGCCCTACCCTAGAAGTTGAATAGTGCATTTCACTCGTCATTTCATGCGCTTTGAGATGCCGCTTAGCCCAATACGCTATCTGAAATAGAAGCGACGTAAATTGAACAAATGTGATAGAATTTCGCTGAATTCTTATATTAACCAAAGTATAAAATGATCTAATCTAGACTCTGATTGCCCTATCATAGAAGGTTAATAGTGCATTTTACTCGCCATTCCACGCGCTTTAAGATGCCGCCTAGCCCAGTACGCTGTCTGAAATAGAAGCGACGCAAATTGAACAAGTGTGATAGAATCTCGCTGAATACTTATATTAACCTTAATGTAAAATGATCTAATCGGGTCTCTGTTCGCCCTACCCTAGAAGTTTAATAGTGCATGTCACTCGTCATTTCATGCGCTTTGAGATGACGCTTAACCCAATACGCTATCTGAAATAGGAGCGACGTAAGTTGAACAAATGTGACAGAATTACGCTGCATTCTTATATTCACCTTAATGTAAAATGATCTCTTCGGGTCTCTGTTCGCCCTACCCTAGAAGTATAATAGTGCATTTTACTCGCCCTTCCACGCGCTTTAAGATGCCGCCTAGCCCAGTAGGCTATCTGAAATAGGAGCGACGTAAGATGAACAAATGTGATAGAATTACGCTGAATGCTTATATTAACCGTAATATAAAATGAACTAATCGGGTCTCCGTTTGCCTTATCCTAGAAGTTTAATAGCGCATTTTACTCGCCATTTCATGCGCTTTGAGAGGCCGCTTAGCCCAACACGCTATCTGAAATAGGAGCGACGTAAATTGAACAAATGTGATAGAATTTCCGTGAAATCTTATATTAAACAAAATATAAAATGATCTAATCGGGTCTCTGATTGCCCTATCATAGAAGTTTAGTAGTGCATTTTACTCGTCATTCCACGCGCTTTAAGGCGCCGCCTAGCCCAGTACGCTATCTGAAATAGGAGCGACGTAAGTTGAACAAATGTGATAGAATTACGCTGAATTCTTACATTAACCATAATGTAAAATGATCTAATCGGGTCTCTGTTTGCCCTACCCTAGAAGTTTAATAGAGCATTTCACTCGTCATTTCATGCGCTTTGAGATGCCGCTTAGCCCAATACGCTATCAGAAATAGGAGCGACGTAAATTGAACAAATGTGACAGAATTACGCTGCATTCTTATATTAACCGAAGTATAAAATGATCTAGTCTGGTCTCAGATTGCCCTATCATAGAAGTTTAATAGTGCATTTTACTCGTCATTTCATGCGCTTTAAGATGCCGCATGGCCCAGCACGCTATCTGAAACAGGAGCGACGTAAATTGAACAAATGTGATAAAATTTCCGTGAATCCTTATATTAACCTTAATGTAAAATGATCTAATCGGGTCTCTGTTCGCCCTACCATAGAAGTCTAATGGTGCATTTCACTCGCCATTTCATGCGGTTTGTGATGCCGCTTAAACCAATACGCTATCTGAAATAGGAGCGACGAAAATTGAACAAATGTGATAGAATTTCGCTGAATTCTTTTATTAACCATAATGTAAAATGATCTGATCGGGTCTCTGTTCGCCCTGGCCTAGAAGTTTAATAGTGCATTTTATTCGCCACTTCATGCGCTTTGAGATGCCGCTTAGCCGAATACGCTATCTGAAAAAGGAGCGACGCAAATTGAACAAATGTGATACTATTTTCCTGAAATCTTATATTAAACAAAATATAAAATGATCTAATCGGGTCTCTGATTGCTCTATCATAGAAGTTTAGTAGTGCATTTTACTCGCCCTTCCACGCGCTTTAAGATGCCGCCTAGTCCAGTACGCTATCTGAAATAGGAGCGACGTAAGATGAACAAATGTGATAGTATTACGCTGAATTCTTATATTAATCGTAATATAAAATGATCTAATCGGGTCTCTGTTTGCCCTACCCTAGAAGTTTAATAGTGAATTTTATTCGCCATTTCATGCGCTTTGAGATGCCGCATAGCCTAATACGCTATCTGAAATAGGAGCGACGTAAATTGAACAAATGTGATAGAATTTCCGTGAATTCTTATATTAACCATAATATAAAATGATCTAATCGGGTCTCTGTTTGCCCTACCCTAGAAGTTTAATAGTGCATTTTACTCGCCATTTCATGCGCTTTGAGATGCCGCTTAGCCCAATACGCTATCTGAAATAGGAGCGACGTAAATTGAACAAATATGATAGAATTTTGCTGAATTCTGAAACTAACCATAATATAAAAGGATCTAATCGGGTCTTTGTTTGCCCTACCCTATATGTTTAATAGTGCATTTTACTCGCCATTTCATGCGCTTTGAGATGCCGCTTACCCCAATACGCTATCTGAAATAGGAGCGACGTAAATTGAACAAATGTGATAGAATTTCGCTGAATTCTTATATTAACCAAAATATAAAATGATCTAGTCGGGTCTCTGATTGCCCTATCATAGAAGTTTAATAGTGCATTTAGCTCGCCTTTCCACACGCTTTAAGATGCCGCCTAGCCCAGTACACTATCTGAAATAGGAGCGACGTAAGTTGAACAAATGTGATAGAATTACGCTGAATTCTTATATTAACCTTAATGAAAAATGATCTAATCGGGCCTTTCTTCGCCCTACCCTAGAAGTTTAGCAGTGCATTTTACTCGCCATTTCATGCGCTTTGAGATGCCGCTTAGCCCAATACGATATCTGCAATAGGAGCGACGTAAATTGAACAAATGTGATAGAATTTGGCTGAATTCTTAAATTAACCATAATATAAAATGATCTAATCGGGTCTCTGTTTGCCATACCCTAGAAGTTTAATAGTGCATTTTACTCGCCATTTCATGCGCTTTGAGATGGCGCTTAGCCCAATACGCTATCTGAAATAGGAGCGACGTAAATTGAACGAATGTGATAGAATTTCGCTGGATTCTTATATTAACCAAAATATAAAATGATCTAATCGGGTCTCCGATAGCCCTATCATAGAAGTTTAATAGTGTATTTTACTCGCCATTTCACGCGCTTTAAGATGCCGCCTAGCCCAGTACGCTATCTGAAATAGGAGCGACGTAAGTTGAACAAATGTGATAGAATTACGCTGAATTCTTATATTAACCGTAATATAAAATGATCTAATCGGGTCTCTGTTTGCCTTATCCTAGAAGTTTAATAGTGCATTTTACTCGCCATTTCATGCGCATTGAGATGCCGCTTAGCCCAATACGCTATGTGAAATAGGAGCGACGTAAATTGAACAAATATGATAGAGTTTCGCTGAATTCTTAAATTAACCATAATATAAAATGATCTTATCCGGTCTCTGTTTGCCCTACCCTAGAAGTTTAATAGGGCATTTTACTCGCCATTTCGTGCGCTTTCAGATGCCGCGTAGCCCAATATGCTATCTGAAATATGAGCGACGTAAATTGAACAAATGTGATAGAGTTTCGCTGAATTCTTATATTAACCTTAATGTAAAATGATCTAATCGGATCTTTGTTCGCCGTACCCTAGAAGTTTAATAGTGCATTTCACTCGTCATTCCACGCGCTTTAAGATGCCGCCCAGCCAAGTACGCTATCTGAAATAGGAGCGACGTAAATTGAACAAATGTGATAGAATTTTGCTGAATTCGTAAATTAACCATAATATAAAATGATCCAATCGGGTCACTGATTGCCCCACCCTAGAAGTTTAATAGTGCATTTTACTTGCCATTTCATGCGCTTTGAGATGTCGCCTAGCCCAATACGCTATCTGAAATAGGAACGACGTAAATTGAACAAATGTGATAGAATTTCGCTGAATTCTTAAATTAACCATAATATAAAATGATCTAATCGGGTCCCTGTTTGCCCTACCCTAGAAGTTGAATAGTGCATTTCACTCGTCATTTCATGCGCTTTGAGATGCCGCTTAGCCCAATACGCTATCTGAAATAGGAGCGATGTAAATTGAACAAATGTGATAGAATTTCGCTGAATTCTTATATTAACCAAAGTATAAAATGATCTAATCTACTCTCTGATTGCCCTATCATAGAAGGTTAATAGTGCATTTTACTCGCCATTCCACGCGCTTTAAGATGCCGCCTAGCCCAGTACGCTGTCTGAAATAGAAGCGACGCAAATTGAACAAGTGTGATAGAATCTCGCTGAATACTTATATTAACCTTAATGTAAAATAATCTAATCGGGTCTCTGTTCGCCCTACCCTAGAAGTTTAATAGTGCATGTCACTCGTCATTTCATGCGCTTTGAGATGACGCTTAACCCAATACGCTATCTGAAATAGGAGCGACGTAAGATGAACAAATGTGATAGAATTACGCTGAATGCTTATATTAACCGTAATATAAAATGAACTAATCGGGTCTCCGTTTGCCTTATCCTAGAAGTTTAATAGCGCATTTTACTCGCCATTTCATGCGCTTTGAGAGGCCGCTTAGCCCAACACGCTATCTGAAATAGGAGCGACGTAAATTGAACAAATGTGATAGAATTTCCGTGAAATCTTATATTAAACAAAATATAAAATGATCTAATCGGGTCTCTGATTGCCCTATCATAGAAGTTTAGTAGTGCATTTTACTCGTCATTCCACGCGCTTTAAGGCGCCGCCTAGCCCAGTACGCTATCTGAAATAGGAGCGACGTAAGTTGAACAAATGTGATAAAATTACGCTGAATTCTTACATCAACCATAATGTAAAATGATCTAATCGGGTCTCTGTTTGCCCTACCCTAGAAGTTTAATAGAGCATTTCACTCGTCATTTCATGCGCTTTGAGATGCCGCCTAGCCCAATACGCTATCAGAAATAGGAGCGACGTAAATTGAACAAATGTGACAGAATTACGCTGCATTCTTATATTAACCGAAGTATAAAATGATCTAGTCTGGTCTCAGATTGCCCTATCATAGAAGTTTAATAGTGCATTTTACTCGTCATTTCATGCGCTTTAAGATGCCGCATGGCCCAGCACGCTATCTGAAACAGGAGCGACGTAAATTGAACAAATGTGATAAAATTTCCGTGAATCCTTATATTAACCTTAATGTAAAATGATCTAATCGGGTCTCTGTTCGCCCTACCATAGAAGTCTAATGGTGCATTTCACTCGCCATTTCATGCGGTTTGTGATGCCGCTTAAACCAATACGCTATCTGAAATAGGACCGACGTAAGTTGAACAAATGTGATAGAATTTCGCTGAATTCTTTTATTAACCATAATGTAAAATGATCTGATCGGGTCTCTGTTCGCCCTAGCCTAGAAGTTTAATAGTGCATTTTATTCGCCACTTCATGCGCTTTGAGATGCCGCTTAGCCGAATACACTATCTGAAAAAGGAGCGACGCAAATTGAACAAATGTGATACTATTTCCCTGAAATCTTATATTAAACAAAATATAAAATGATCTAATCGGGTCTCTGATTGCTCTATCATAGAAGTTTAGTAGTGCATTTTACTCGCCCTTCCACACGCTTTAAGATGCCGCCTAGTCCAGTACGCTATCTGAAATAGGAGCGACGTAAGATGAACAAATGTGATAGTATTACGCTGAATTCTTATATTAATCGTAATATAAAATGATCTAATCGGGTCTCTGTTTGCCCTACCCTAGAAGTTTAATAGTGAATTTTATTCGCCATTTCATGCGCTTTGAGATGCCGCATAGCCTAATACGCTATCTGAAATAGGAGCGACGTAAATTGAACAAATGTGATAGAATTTCCGTGAATTCTTATATTAACCATAATATAAAATGATCTAATCGGGTCTCTGTTTGCCCTACCCTAGAAGTTTAATAGTGCATTTTACTCGCCATTTCATGCGCATTGAGATGCCGCTTAGCCCAATACGCTATCTGAAATAGGAGCGACGTAAATTGAACAAATGTGATAGAATTTCGCTGAATTCTTAAATTAACCATAATATAAAATGATCTAGTCGGGTCCCTGTTTGCCCTACCCTAGAAGTTGAATAGTGCATTTCACTCGTCATTTCATGCGCTTTGAGATGCCGCTTAGTCCAATACGCTATCTGAAATAGGAGCGACGTAAATTGAACAAATGTGATAGAATTTCGCTGAATTCTTATATTAACCAAAGTATAAAATGATCTAATCTAGTCTCTGATTGCCCTATCATAGAAGGTTAATAGTGCATTTTACTCGCCATTCCACGCGCTTTAAGATGCCGCCTAGCCCAGTACGCTGTCTGAAATAGAAGCGACGCAAATTGAACAAGTGTGATAGAATCTCGCTGAATACTTATATTAACCTTAATGTAAAATGATCTAATCGGGTCTCTGTTCGCCCTACCCTAGAAGTTTAATAGCGCATTTTACTCGCCATTTCATGCGCTTTGAGAGGCCGCTTAGCCCAACACGCTATCTGAAATAGGAGCGACGTAAATTGAACAAATGTGATAGAATTTCCGTGAAATCTTATATTAAACAAAATATAAAATGATCTAATCGGGTCTCTGATTGCCCTATCATAGAAGTTTAGTAGTGCATTTTACTCGTCATTCCACGCGCTTTAAGGCGCCGCCTAGCCCAGTACGCTATCTGAAATAGGAGCGACGTAAGTTGAACAAATGTGATAGAATTACGCTGAATTCTTACATTAACCATAATGTAAAATGATCTAATCGGGTCTCTGTTTGCCCTACCCTAGAAGTTTAATAGAGCATTTCACTCGTCATTTCATGCGCTTTGAGATGCCGCCTAGCCCAATACGCTATCAGAAATAGGAGCGACGTAAATTGAACAAATGTGACAGAATTACGCTGCATTCTTATATTAACCGAAGTATAAAATGATCTAGTCTGGTCTCAGATTGCCCTATCATAGAAGTTTAATAGTGCATTTTACTCGTCATTTCATGCGCTTTAAGATGCCGCATGGCCCAGCACGCTATCTGAAACAGGAGCGACGTAAATTGAACAAATGTGATAAAATTTCCGTGAATCCTTATATTAACCTTAATGTAAAATGATCTAATCGGGTCTCTGTTCGCCCTACCATAGAAGTCTAATGGTGCATTTCACTCGCCATTTCATGCGGTTTGTGATGCCGCTTAAACCAATACGCTATCTGAAATAGGAGCGACGTAAGTTGAACAAATGTGATAGAATTTCGCTGAATTCTTTTATTAACCATAATGTAAAATGATCTGATCGGGTCTCTGTTCGCCCTAGCCTAGAAGTTTAATAGTGCATTTTATTCGCCACTTCATGCGCTTTGAGATGCCGCTTAGCCGAATACGCTATCTGAAAAAGGAGCGACGCAAATTGAACAAATGTGATACTATTTCCCTGAAATCTTATATTAAACAAAATATAAAATGATCTAATCGGGTCTCTGATTGCTCTATCATAGAAGTTTAGTAGTGCATTTTACTCGCCCTTCCACGCGCTTTAAGATGCCGCCTAGTCCAGTACGCTATCTGAAATAGGAGCGACGTAAGATGAACAAATGTGATAGTATTACGCTGAATTCTTATATTAATCGTAATATAAAATGATCTAATCGGGTCTCTGTTTGCCCTACCCTAGAAGTTTAATAGTGAATTTTATTCGCCATTTCATGCGCTTTGAGATGCCGCATAGCCTAATACGCTATCTGAAATAGGAGCGACGTAAATTGAACAAATGTGATAGAATTTCCGTGAATTCTTATATTAACCTTAATGTAAAATCATCTAATCGGGTCTCTGTTCGCCCTACCATAGAAGTCTAATAGTGCATTTCACTCGCCATTTCATGCGCTTTGAGCTGCCGCTTAGCCCAATACGCTATCTGAAATAGGAGCGACGTCAGTAAAACAAATGTGATAGAATTACGCTGAATTCTTATATTAACCGTAATATAAAACGATCTAATCGGGTCTCTGTTTGCCTTATCCTAGAAGTTTAATAGCGCATTTTACTCGCCATTTCATGCGCTTTGAGATGCCGCTTAGCCCAATACGCTATCTGGAATAGGAGCGACGTAAATTGAACAAATGTGATAGAATTTCCGTGAATTCTTATATTAACCTTAATGTAAAATGATCCAATCGGGTGTCTGTTCGCCCTACCATAGAAGTCTAATAGTGCATTTCACTCGCCATTTCATGCGCTATGAGATGCCGCCTAGCCCAGTACGCTATCTGAAATAGGAGCGACGTAAGTTGAACAAATGTGATAGAATTATGCTGAATTCTTTTATTAACCATAATGTAAAATGATCTGCTCGGGTCACTGTTCGCCCTATCATAGAAGTTTAATAGTGCATTTTACTCGCCATTCCACGCCCTTTAAGATGCCGCCTAGCCCAGTACGCTATCTGAAATAGGAGCGACGTAACTTGAACAAATGTGATAGAATCACGCTGCATTCTTATATTAACCGTAATATAAAACGATCTAATCGGGTCTCTGTTTGCCTTATCCTAGAAGTTTAATAGTGAATTTTATTCGCCATTTCATGCGCCTTGAGATGCCGCCTAGCCCAGTACGCTATCTGAAATAGGAGCGACGTAAGTTGAACAAATGTGATAGAATTATGCTGAATTCTTTTATTAACCATAATGTAAAATGATCTGCTCGGGTCACTGTTCGCCCTATCATAGAAGTTTAATAGTGCATTTTACTCGCCATTTCATGCGCTTTGAGATGCCGCTTAGCCCAATACGCTATCTGAAATAGGAGCGACGTCAGTTGAACAAATGTGATAGAATTTCGCTGAATTCTTTTATTAACCATAATGTAAAATGATCTGATCGGGTCTCTGTTCGCCCTAGCCTAGAAGTTTAATAGTGCATTTTATTCGCCATTTCATGCGCTTTGAGATGCCGCTTAGCCGAATACGCTATCTGAAATAGGAGCGACGTAAATTGAACAAATGTGATAGAATTTCCCTGAAATCTTATATTAATCAAAATATAAAATGATCTAATCGGGTCTCTGATTGCCGTATCATAAAAGATTAGTAGTGCATATCACTCGCCATTTCATGCGCTTTGAGATCCCGCTAAGCCCAATACGCCATCTGAAATAGGAGCGACGTAAATTGAACAAATGTGATAGAATTTCCCTGAAATCTTATATTAATCAAAATATAAAATGATCTAATCGGGTCTCTGATTGCCCTATCATAGAAGATTAGTAGTGCATTTTACTCGCCATTCCACGCGCTTTATGATGCAGCCTAGCCCAGTACGCTATCTGAAATAGGAGCGACGTAACTTGAACAAGTGTGATAGAATTACGCTGAATTCTTATATTAACCGTAATATAAAACGATCTAATCGGGTCTCTGTTTGCCTTATCCAAGAAGTTTAATAGCGCATTTTACTCGCCATTTCATGCGCTTTGAGATGCCGCTTAGCCCAATACGCTATCTGGAATAGGAGCGACGTAAATTGAACAAATGTGATAGAATTTCCGTGAATTCTTATATTAACCTTAATGTAAAATGATCCAATCGGGTGTCTGTTCGCCCTACCATAGAAGTCTAATAGTGCATTTCACTCGCCATTTCATGCGCTTTGAGATGCCGCTTAGCCCAGTACGCTATCTGAAATAGGAGCGACGTAAGTTGAACAAATGTGATGGAATTATGCTGAATTCTTTTATCAACCATAATGTAAAATGATCTGCTCGGGTCACTGTTCGCCCTATCATAGAAGTTTAATAGTGCATTTTACTCGCCATTTCATGCGCTTTGAGATGCCGCTTAGCCCAATACGCTATCTGAAATAGGAGCGACCTAAATTGAACGAATGTGATAGAATTTCGCTCAATTCTTAAATTAACCATAATATGAAATGATCTAATCGGGTCTCTGTTTGCCCAACCCTAGAACTTTAATAGTGCATTTTACTCGTTATTTCATGCGCTTTGAGATGCCGCTTAGCCTAATACGGCACCTGAAATTGGAGTGATATAAGTTGAAAAAATGTGATAGAATTTCGCTGAATTCTTTTATTAACCATAATGTAAAATGATCTAATCGGGTCTCTGTTTGCCCTACCCTAGGAGTTTAATAGTGGATTTTACTCGCCATTTCATGCGCTTTGAGATGCCGCCTAGCCCAGTACGCTAGCTGAAATTGGAGCAACGTAAATTGAACAAATGTGACAGAATTACGCTGCATTCTTATATTAACCGAAGTATAAAATGATCTAGTCTGGTCTCAGATTGCCCTATCATAGAAGTTTAATAGTGCATTTTACTCGTCATTTCATGCTCTTTAAGATGCCGCATGGCCCAGCACGCTATCTGAAACAGGAGCGACGTAAATTGAACAAATGTGATAAAATTTCCGTGAATCCTTATATTAACCTTAATGTAAAATGATCTAATCGGGTCTCTGTTCGCCCTACCATAGAAGTCTAATGGTGCATTTCACTCGCCATTTCATGCGGTTTGTGATGCCGCTTAAACCAATACGCTATCTGAAATAGGAGCGACGTAAGTTGAACAAATGTGATAGAATTTCGCTGAATTCTTTTATTAACCATAATGTAAAATGATCTGATCGGGTCTCTGTTCGCCCTAGCCTAGAAGTTTAATAGTGCATTTTATTCGCCACTTCATGCGCTTTGAGATGCCGCTTAGCCGAATACGCTATCTGAAAAAGGAGCGACGCAAATTGAACAAATGTGATACTATTTCCCTGAAATCTTATATTAAACAAAATATAAAATGATCTAATCGGGTCTCTGATTGCTCTATCATAGAAGTTTAGTAGTGCATTTTACTCGCCCTTCCACGCGCTTTAAGATGCCGCCTAGTCCAGTACGCTATCTGAAATAGGAGCGACGTAAGATGAACAAATGTGATAGTATTACGCTGAATTCTTATATTAATCGTAATATAAAATGATCTAATCGGGTCTCTGTTTGCCCTACCCTAGAAGTTTAATAGTGAATTTTATTCGCCATTTCATGCGCTTTGAGATGCCGCATAGCCTAATACGCTATCTGAAATAGGAGCGACGTAAATTGAACAAATGTGATAGAATTGCCGTGAATTCTTATATTAACCTTAATGTAAAATCATCTAATCGGGTCTCTGTTCGCCCTACCATAGAAGTCTAATAGTGCATTTCACTCGCCATTTCATGCGCTTTGAGATGCCGCTTAGCCCAATACGCTATCTGAAATAGGAGCGACGTCAGTTGAACAAATGTGATAGAATTTCGCTGAATTCTTTTATTAACCATAATGTAAAATGATCTGACCGGGTCTCTGTTCGCCCTAGCCTAGAAGTTTAATAGTGCATTTTGTTCGCCATTTCATGCGCTTTGAGATGCCGCTTAGCCGAATACGCTATCTGAAATAGGAGCGACGTAAATTGAACAAATGTGATAGAATTTCCCTGAAATCTTATATTAATCAAAATATAAAATGATCTAATCGGGTCTCTGATTGCCGTATCATAAAAGATTAGTAGTGCATATCACTCGCCATTTCATGCGCTTTGAGATCCCGCTAAGCCCAATACGCCATCTGAAATAGGAGCGACGTAAATTGAACAAATGTGATAGAATTTCCCTGAAATCTTATATTAATCAAAATATAAAATGATCTAATCGGGTCTCTGATTGCCCTATCATAGAAGATTAGTAGTGCATTTTACTCGCCATTCCACGCGCTTTATGATGCCGCCTAGCCCAGTACGCTATCTGAAATAGGAGCGACGTAACTTGAACAAATGTGATAGAATTACGCTGAATTCTTATATTAACCGTAATATAAAACGATCTAATCGGGTCTCTGTTTGCCTTATCCTAGAAGTTTAATAGCGCATTTTACTCGCCATTTCATGCGCTTTGAGGTGCCGCTTAGCCCAATACGCTATCTGGAATAGGAGCGACGTAAATTGAACAAATGTGATAGAATTTCCGTGAATTCTTATATTAACCTTAATGTAAAATGATCCAATCGGGTGTCTGTTCGCCCTACCATAGAAGTCTAATAGTGCATTTCACTCGCCATTTCATGCGCTTTGAGATGCCGCTTAGCCCAATACGCTATCTGAAATAGGAGCGACGTAAGTTGAACAAATGTGATAGAATTACGCTGAATTCTTTTATTAACCATAATGTAAAATGATCTGCTCGGGTCACTGTTCGCCCTATCATAGAAGTTTAATAGTGCATTTTACTCGCCATTCCACGCCCTTTAAGATGCCGCCTAGCCCAGTACGCTATCTGAAATAGGAGCGACGTAACTTGAACAAATGTGATAGAATCACGCTGCATTCTTATATTAACCGTAATATAAAACGATCTAATCGGGTCTCTGTTTGCCTTATCCTAGAAGTTTAATAGCGCATTTTACTCGCCATTTCATGCGCTTTGAGATGCCGCTTAGCCCAATACGCTATCTGAAATAGCAGCGACCTAAATTGAACGAATGTGATAGAATTTCGCTCAATTCTTAAATTAACCATAATATAAAATGATCTAATCGGGTCACTGTTTGCCCAACCCTAGAACTTTAATAGTGCATTTTACTCGTTATTTCATGCGCTTTGAGATGCCGCTTAGCCTAATACGCTACCTGAAATTGGAGTGATATAAGTTGAAAAAATGTGATAGAATTTCGCTGAATTCTTTTATTAACCATAATGTAAAATGATCTAATCGGGTCTCTGTTTGCCCTACCCTAGGAGTTTAATAGTGCATTTTACTCGCCATTTCATGCGCTTTGAGATGCCGCCTAGCCCAGTACGCTATCTGAAATTGGAGCAACGTAAATTGAACCAATGTGATAGAATTTCGCTGAATTCTTAAATTAACCATAACACAAAATGATCTAATCGGGTCTCTGTTTGCCCTACCCTAGAAGTTTAATAGTGCATTTTACTCGCCATTTCTTGCGCTTTGAGATGCCGCTTTGCCCAATAAGCTATCTGAAATAGGTGCGACGTAAATTGAACAAATGTGAGAGAATTTCGCTGAATTCTTATATTAACCTTAATGTAAAATGTTCTAATTGGGTCTCTGTTCGCCCTACCCTTGAAGATTAATAGTGCATTTCACTCGTCATTTCATGCTCTTTGAGATGCCGCCTAGCCGAGTACGCTATCTGAAATAGGAGCGACGTAAATTGAACAAATGTGATAGAATTTCGCTGAATTCTTATATTAACCTTAATGTAAAATGATCTAATCGGGTCTCTGTTTGCCTTATCCTAGAAGTTTAATAGCGCATTTTACTCGCCATTTCATGCGCTTTGAGATGCCGCTTAGCCCAATACGCTATCTGGAATAGGAGCGACGTAAATTGAACAAATGTGATAGAATTTCCGTGAATTCTTATATTAACCTTAATGTAAAATGATCCAATCGGGTGTCTGTTCGCCCTACCATAGAAGTCTAATAGTGCATTTCACTCGCCATTTCATGCGCTTTGAGATGCCGCTTAGCCCAATACGCTATCTGAAATAGGAGCGACGTAAGTTGAACAAATGTGATAGAATTACGCTGAATTCTTTTATTAACCATAATGTAAAATGATCTGCTCGGGTCACTGTTCGCCCTATCATAGAAGTTTAATAGTGCATTTTACTCGCCATTCCACGCCCTTTAAGATGCCGCCTAGCCCAGTACGCTATCTGAAATAGGAGCGACGTAACTTGAACAAATGTGATAGAATTTCCCTGAAATCTTATATTAATCAAAATATAAAATGATCTAATCGGGTCTCTGATTGCCCTATCATAGAAGATTAGTAGTGCATTTTACTCGCCATTCCACGCGCTTTATGATGCCGCCTAGCCCAGTACGCTATCTGAAATAGGAGCGACGTAACTTGAACAAATGTGATAGAATTACGCTGAATTCTTATATTAACCGTAATATAAAATGATCTAATCGGGTCTCTGATAGCCCTATCATAGAAGTTTAATAGTGCATTTAACCCGCCATTCCGCGCGCTTTAAGATGCCGCCTAGCCGAGTACGCTATCTGAAATAGGAGCGACGTAAATTGAACAAATGTGATAGAGTTTCGCTGAATTCTTATATTAACCTTAATGTAAAATGATCTAATCGGGTCTCTGTTTGCCTTATCCTAGAAGTTTAATAGTGCATTTTACTCGCCATTTCATGCGCATTGAGATGCCGCTTAGCCCAATAAGCTATCTAGAATAGGAGCGACGTAAATTGAACAAATATGATAGAGTTTCGCTGAATTCTTAAATTAACCATAATATAAAATGATCTTATCCGGTCTCTGTTTGCCCTACCCTAGAAGTTTAATAGGGCATTTTACTCGCCATTTCGTGCGCTTTCAGATGCCGCGTAGCCCAATATGCTATCTGAAATATGAGCGACGTAAATTGAACAAATGTGATAGAGTTTCGCTGAATTCTTATATTAACCTTAATGTAAAATGATCTAATCGGATCTTTGTTCGCCGTACCCTAGAAGTTTAATAGTGCATTTCACTCGTCATTCCACGCGCTTTAAGATGCCGCCCAGCCAAGTACGCTATCTGAAATAGGAGCGACGTAAATTGAACAAATGTGATAGAATTTTGCTGAATTCGTAAATTAACCATAATATAAAATGATCCAATCGGGTCACTGGTTGCCCTACCCTAGAAGTTTAATAGTGCATTTTACTTGCCATTTCATGCGCTTTGAGATGTCGCCTAGCCCAATACGCTATCTGAAATAGGAACGACGTAAATTGAACAAATGTGATAGAATTTCGCTGAATTCTTAAATTAACCATAATATAAAATGATCGAATCGGGTCCCTGTTTGCCCCACCCTAGAAGTTGAATAGTGCATTTCACTCGCCATTTCATGCGCTTTGAGATGCCGCTTAGCCCAATACGCTATCTGAAATAGGAGCGACGTAAATTGAACAAATGTGATAGAATTTCGCTGAATTCTTATATTAACCAAAGTATAAAATGATCTAATCTAGTCTCTGATTGCCCTATCATAGAAGGTTAATAGTGCATTTTACTCGCCATTCCACGCGCTTTAAGATGCCGCCTAGCCCAGTACGCTGTCTGAAATAGAAGCGACGCAAATTGAACAAGTGTGATAGAATCTCGCTGAATACTTATATTAACCTTAATGTAAAATGATCTCTTCGGGTCTCTGTTCGCCCTACCCTAGAAGTATAATAGTGCATTTTACTCGCCCTTCCACGCGCTTTAAGATGCCGCCTAGCCCAGTAGGCTATCTGAAATAGGAGCGACGTAAGATGAACAAATGTGATAGAATTACGCTGAATTCTTATATTAACCGTAATATAAAATGAACTAATCGGGTCTCCGTTTGCCTTATCCTAGAAGTTTAATAGCGCATTTTACTCGCCATTTCATGCGCTTTGAGAGGCCGCTTAGCCCAACACGCTATCTGAAATAGGAGCGACGTAAATTGAACAAATGTGATAGAATTTCCGTGAAATCTTATATTAAACAAAATATAAAATGATCTAATCGGGTCTCTGATTGCCCTATCATAGAAGTTTAGTAGTTCATTTTACTCGTCATTCCACGCGCTTTAAGGTGCCGCCTAGCCCAGTACGCTATCTGAAATAGGAGCGACGTAAGTTGAACAAATGTGATAGAATTTTGCTGAATTCTTAAATTAACCATAATATAAAATGATCTAATCGGGTCTCTGTTTGCCCTACCCTAGAAGTTTAATAGTGCATTTCACTCGTCACTTTATGCGCTTTGAGATGCCGCTAAGCCCAATAAGCTATCTGAAATAGGAGCGACGTAAATTGAACAAATGTGATAAAATTTCGCAGAATCCTTATGTTAACCAAAGTATAAAATGATCTAATCTGGTCTCTGTTCGCCCTAGCCTAGAAGTTTAATAGTGCATTTTGTTCGCCATTTCATGCGCTTTGTGATGCCGCTTAGCCCAATACGCTATCTGAAATAGGAGCGACGTAAATTGAACAAATGTGATAGAATTTCCCAGAAATCTTATATTAAACAAAATATAATATGATCTAATCGGGTCTCTGATTGCTCTATCATAGAAGTTTAGTAGTGCATTTTACTCGCCCTTCCACGCGCTTTAAAATGCCTCCTAGCCCAGTACGCTATCTGAAATAGGAGCGACGTAAGATGAACAAATGTGATAGAATTACGCTGAATTCTTATATTAACCGTAATATAAAATGATCTAATCGGGTCTCCGTTTGTCTTATCCTAAAAGTTTAATAGCGCATTTTACTCGCCATTTCATGCGCTTTGAGAGGCCGCTTAGCCCAATACGCTATCTGAAATAGGAGCGACGTAAATTGAACAAATGTGATAGAATTTCGCTGAATTCTTAAATTAACCATAATATAAAATGATCTCATCGGGTCTCTGTTTGCCCTACCCTAGAAGTTTAATAGTGCATTTTACTCGCCATTTCATGCGCTTTCAGATGCCGCATAGCCCAATACGCTGTCTGAAATAGGAGCGACGTAATTTGAACAAATGTGATAGAATTTCCGTGAGTCCTTATATTAACCTTAATGTAAAATGATCTAATCGGGTCTCTGTTCGCCCTACCATAGAAGTTTAGTAGTGCATTTTACTCGCCATTTCATGCGCTTTGGGATGCCGCATAGCCCAATACGCTATCTGAAATAGGAGCGACGTAAATTGCACAAATGTGATAGAATTTCCGTGAATCCTTATATTAACCTTAATGTAAGATGATCTAATCGGGTCTCTGTTCGCCCTACCATAGAAGTCTAATGGTGCATTTCACTCGCCATTTCATGCGGTTTGTGATGCCGCTTAAACCAATACGCTATCTGAAATAGGAGCAACGAAAGTTGAACAAATGTGATAGAATTTCGCTGAATTATTTTATTAACCAGAATGTAAAATGATCTAATCGGGTCTCTGATTGCCCTATCATAGAAGATTAATAGTGCATTTTACTCGCCACTCCACACGCTTTAGGATGCCGCCTAGCCCAGTACGCTATCCGAAATAGGAGCGACGTAAACTGAACAATGTGATAGAATTTTGCTGAATTCTTAAATTAACCATAATATAAAATGATCTAATCGGGTCTCTGTTTGCCCTACCCTAGAAGTTTAATTGTGCATTTTACTCGCCATTTCATGCGCTTTGAGATGCCGCTTAACCCAATACGCTATCTGAAATAGGAGCAACGAAAGTTGAACAAATGTGATAGAATTTCGCTGAATTATTTTATTAACCAGAATGTAAAATGATCTAATCGGGTCTCTGTTCGCCCTAGCCTAGAAGTTTAATAGTGCATTTCACTCGTCATTTCATGCGCTTTCAGTTGCCGCTTAGCCCAATACGCTATCTGAAATAGGAGCGACGTAAATTGAACAAATGTGATAGAATATCCCTGAAATCTTGTATTAAACAAAATATAAAATGATCTAATCGGGTCTCTGATTGCCCTATCATAGAAGTTTAATAGTGCATGTCACTCGACATTTCATGCGCTTTGAGATGACGCTTAACCCAATACGCTATCTCAAATAGGAGCGACGTAAGTTGAACAAATGTGACAGAATTACGCTGCATTCTTATATTCACCTTAATGTAAAATGATCTCTTCGGGTCTCTGTTCGCCCTACCCTAGAAGTATAATAGTGCATTTCACTCGTCATTTCATGCGCTTTGAGATGCCGCCTAGCCCAATACGCTATCTGAAATAGGAGCGACGTAAATTGAACAAATGTGATAGAATTTCGCTGAATTCTTATATTAACCAAAGTATAAAATGATCTAGTCTGGTCTCTGATTGCCCTATCATAGAAGTTTAATAGTGCATTTTACTCGCCATTCCACGCGCTTTAAGATGCCGCATGGCCCAGCACGCTATCTGAAACAGGAGCGACGTAAATTGAACAAATGTGATAGAATTTTGCTGGCATCTTAAATTAACCATAATATAAACTGATCTAATCGGGTCTCTGTTGGCCCTACCCTAGAAGATTAATAGTGCATTTTACTCGTCACTTCATGTGCCTTCAGATGCCGCTTAGCCCAATAAGCTATCTGAAATAGGAGCGACGTAACTTGAACAAATGTGATAGAATTACGCTGAATTCTTATATTAACCGTAATATAAAACGATCTAATCGGGTCTCTGTTTGCCTTATCCTAGAAGTTTAATAGCGCATTTTACTCGCCATTTCATGCGCTTTGAGATGCCGCTTAGCCCAATACGCTATCTGGAATAGGAGCGACGTAAATTGAACAAATGTGATAGAATTTCCGTGAATTCTTATATTAACCTTAATGTAAAATGATCCAGTCGGGTCTCTGTTCGCCCTACCATAGAAGTCTAATAGTGCATTTCACTCGCCATTTCATGCGCTTTGAGATGCCGCTTAGCCCAATACGCTATCTGAAATAGGAGCGACGTAAGTTGAACAAATGTGATAGAATTACGCTGAATTCTTTTATTAACCATAATGTAAAATGATCTGCTCGGGTCACTGTTCGCCCTAGCCTAGAAGATTAATAGTTCATTTTATTCGCCATTTCATGCGCTTTGAGATGCCGCTTAGCCCAATACGCTATCTGAAATTGGAACGACGTAAATTGAACAAATGTGATAGAATTTCGCTGAATTCTTACATTAACCATAATGTAAAATTATCTAATCGGGTCTCTGTTTGCACTACCCTAGAAGTTTAGTAGTGCATTTCACGCGCCACTTCATGCGCTTTGAGATGCCGCTAAGCACAATAAGTTATCTGTAATAGGAGCGACGTAAATTGAACAAATGTGATAGAATTTCGCTGAATTCTTATATTAACCAAAATATAAAATGATCTAATCGGGTCTCTGATTGCCCTATCATAGAAGTTTAGTGGTGCATATTACTCGCCATTCCGCGCGCTTTAAGATGCCGCCTAGCCCAATACGCTATCTGAAATAGGAGCCACGTAAATTGAATAACTGTGATAGAATTTCGCTGAATTCTTATATTAACCAAAGTATAAAATGATCTAATCTGGTCTCTGATTGCCCTATCATAGAAGGTTAATAGTGCATTTTACTCGCCATTCCACGCGCTTTAAGATGCCGCCTAGCCCAGTACGCTGTCTGAAATAGAAGCGACGTAAATTGAACAAGTGTGATAGAATCTCGCTGAATACTTATATTAACCTTAATGTAAAATGATCTAATCGGGTCTCTGTTCGCCCTACCCTAGAAGTTTAATAGTGCATTTTGTTCGCCATTTCATGCGCTTTGAGATGCCGCATAGCCCAATACGCTATCTGAAATAGGAGCGACGTAAATTGAACAAATGTGATAGAATTTCCCTGAAATCTTATATTAAACAAAATATAAAATGATCTAATCGGGTCTCTGATTGCTCTATCATAGAAGTTTAGTAGTGCATTTTACGCGCCCTTCCACGCGCTTTAAGATGCCGCCTAGCCCAGTACGCTATCTGAAATAGGAGCGACGTAAGATGAACAAATGTGATAGAATTACGCTGAATTCTTATATTAATCGTAATATAAAATGATCTAATCGGGTCTCTGTTTGCCCTACCCTAGAAGTTTAATCGTGAATTTTATTCGCCATTTCATGCGCTTTGAGATGCCGCATAGCCTAATACGCTATCTGAAATAGGAGCGACGTAAATTGAAGAAATGTGATAGAATTTCCGTGAATTCTTATATTAACCTTAATGTGAAATGATCTAATCGGGTCTCTGTTCGCCCTAGCCTAGAAGTTTAATAGTGCATTTTAGTCGCCACTTCATGCGCTTTGAGATCCCGCTTAGCCCAATACGCTATCTGAAATAGGAGCGACGTAAAATGAACAAATGTGATAGAATTTCCCTGAAATCTTATATTAATCAAAATATAAAATGATCTAATCGGGTCTCTGATTGCCCTATCATAGAAGAGTAGTAGTGCATTTTACTCGCCATTCCACGCGCTTTAAGATGCCGCCTAGCCCAGTACGCTATCTGAAATAGGAGCGTCGTAAGTTGAACAAATGTGACAGAATTACGCTGCATTCTTATATTCACCTTAATGTAAAATGATCTCTTCGGGTCTCTGTTCGCCCTACCCTAGAAGTATAATAGTGCATTTCACTCGTCATTTCATGCGCTTTGAGATGCCGCCTAGCCCAATACGCTATCTGAAATAGGAGCGACGTAAATTGAACAAATGTGATAGAATTTCGCTGAATTCTTATATTAACCAAAGTATAAAATGATCTAGTCTGGTCTCTGATTGCCCTATCATAGATGTTTAATAGTGCATTTTACTCGCCATTCCACGCGCTTTAAGATGCCGCATGGCCCAGCACGCTATCTGAAACAGGAGCGTCGTAAATTGAACAAATGTGATAGAATTTTGCTGACATCTTAAATTAACCATAATATAAAATGATCTAATCGGGTCTCTGTTGGCCCTACCCTAGAAGCTTAATAGTGCATTTTACTCGTCACTGCATGTGCCTTCAGATGCCGCTTAGCCCAATAAGCTATCTGAAATAGGAGCGACGTAAATTGAACAAATGTGATAAAATTTCGCAGAATCCTTATGTTAACCAAAGTATAAAATGATCTAATCTGGTCTCTGTTCGCCCTAGCCTAGAAGTTTAATAGTGCATTTTGTTCGCCATTTCATGCGCTTTGAGATGCCGCATAGCCCAATACGCTATCTGAAATAGGAGCGACGTAAATTGAACAAACGTGATAGAATTTCCCTGAAATCTTATATTAAACAAAATATAAAATGATCTAATCGGGTCTCTGATTGCTCTATCATAGAAGTTTAGTAGTGCATTTTACTCGCCCTTCCACGCGCTTTAAGATGCCGCCTAGCCCAGTACGCTATCTGAAATAGGAGCGACGTAAGATGAACAAATGTGATAGAATTACGCTGAATTCTTATATTAATCAAAATATAAAATGATCTAATCGGGTCTCTGATTGCCCTATCATAGAAGAGTAGTAGTGCATTTTACTCGCCATTCCACGCGCTTTAAGATGCCGCCTAGCCCAGTACGCTATCTGAAATAGGAGCGTCGTAAGTTGAACAAATGTGACAGAATTACGCTGCATTCTTATATTCACCTTAATGTAAAATGATCTCTTCGGGTCTCTGTTCGCCCTACCCTAGAAGTATAATAGTGCATTTCACTCGTCATTTCATGCGCTTTGAGATGCCGCCTAGCCCAATACGCTATCTGAAATAGGAGCGACGTAAATTGAACAAATGTGATAGAATTTCGCTGAATTCTTTTATTAACCATAATGTAAAATGATCTAATCGGATCTCTGTCCGCCCGAGTCTAGAACTTTAATAGTGCATTTTATTCGCCATTTCATACGCTTTGAGATGCCGCTTTGCCCAATACGCTATCTGAAGTAGGAGCGACGTAAATTGAACAAATGTGATAGAATTTCACTGAATTCTTATATTAACCAAAATATAAAATGATCTAATCGGGTCTCTGATTGCCCTAGCATAGAAGTTGAATAGTGCATTTTACTCGCCATTCCGAGCGAGTTAAGATGCCACATAGCCCAATACGCTATCTGAAATAGGAGCGACGTAAATTGAACAAATGTGATAGAATTTCGCTGAATTCTTAAATTAACTATAATATAAAATGATCTAATCGGGTCACTGATTGCCCTACCCTAGAAGTTTAATACTGCATTTTACTTGCCATTTCATGCGCTTTGAGATGCCGCTTAGCACAATACGCTATCTGAAATAGGAACGACGTAAATTGAACAAATGCGATAGAATTTCGCTGAATTCTTAAATTAACCATAATATAAAATGATCTAATCGGGTCCCTGTTTGCCCTACCCTAGAAGTTGAATAGTGCATTCCACTCGTCATTTCATGCGCTTTGAGATGCCGCTTAGCCCAATACGCTGTCTGAAATAGGAGCGACGTAAATTGAACAAATGTGATAGAATTTCGCTGAATTCTTATATTAACCAAAGTATAAAATGATCTAATCTAGTCTCTGATTGCCCTATCATAGAAGGTTAATAGTGCATTTTACTCGCCATTCCACGCGCTTTAAGATGCCGCCTAGCCCAGTACGCTATCTGAAATAGGAGCGACGTAAGTTGAACAAATGTGATAGAATTACGCTGAATTCTTACATTAACCATAATGTAAAATGATCTAATCGGGTCTCTGTTTGCACTACCCTAGAAGTTTAGTAGTGCATTTCACGCGCCACTTCATGCGCTTTGAGATGCCGCTAAGCACAATAAGTTATCTGTAATAGGAGCGACGTAAATTGAACAAATGTGATAGAATTTCGCTGAATTCTTATATTAACCAAAATATAAAATGATCTAATTGGGTCTCTGATTGCCCTATCATAGAAGTTTAGTGGTGCATATTACTCGCCATTCCGCGCGCTTTAAGATGCCGCCTAGCCCAATACGCTATCTGAAATAGGAGCCACGTAAATTGAATAACTGTGATAGAATTTCGCTGAATTCTTATATTAACCAAAGTATAAAATGATCTAATCTGTTCTCTGATTGCCCTATCATAGAAGGTTAATAGTGCATTTTACTCGCCATTCCACGCGCTTTAAGATGCCGCCTAGCCCAGTACGCTATCTGAAATAGGAGCGACGTAAATTGAACAAATGTGATAGAATTTTGCTGAATTCTTATATTCACCTTAATGTAAAATGATCTCTTCGGGTCTCTGTTCGCCCTACCCTAGAAGTATAATAGTGCATTTCACTCGTCATTTCATGCGCTTTGAGATGCCGCCGAGCCCAATACGCTATCTGAAATAGGAGCGACGTAAATTGAACAAATGTGATAGAATTTCGCTGAATTCTTATATTAACCAAAGTATAAAATGATCTAGTCTGGTCTCTGATTGCCCTATCATAGAAGTTTAATAGTGCATTTTACTCGCCATTCCACGCGCTTTAAGATGCCGCATGGCCCAGCACGCTACCTGAAACAGGAGCGACGTAAATTGAACAAATGTGATAGAATTTTGCTGACATCTTAAATTAACCATAATATAAAATGAACTAATCGGGTCTCTGGTGGCCCTACCCTAGAAGCTTAATAGTGCATTTTACTCGTCACTTCATGTGCCTTCAGATGCCGCTTAGACCAATAAGCGATCTGAAATAGGAGCGACGTAAATTGAACAAATGTGATAAAATTTCGCAGAATCCTTATGTTAACCAAAGTATAAAATGATCTAATCTGGTCTCTGTTCGCCCTAGCCTAGAAGTTTAATAGTGCATTTTGTTCGCCATTTCATGCGCTTCGTGATGCCGCTTAGCCCAATACGCTATCTGAAATAGGAGCGACGTAAATTGAACAAATGTGATAGAATTTCCCTGAAATCTTATATTAAACAAAATATAAGATGATCTAATCGGGTCTCTGATTGCTCTATCATAGAAGTTTAGTAGTGCATTTTACTCGCCCTTCCACGCGCTTTAAGATGCCGCCTAGCCCAGTACGCTATCTGAAATAGGAGCGACGTAAGATGAACAAATGTGATAGAATTACGCTGAATTCTTATATTAATCGTAATATAAAATGATCTAATCGGGTCTCTGTTTGCCCTACCCTAGAAGTTTAATAGTGAATTTTATTCGCCATTTCATGCGCTTTGAGATGCCGCATAGCCTAATACGCTATCTGAAATAGGAGCGACGTAAATTGAACAAATGTGATAGAATTTCGCTGAATTCTTATATTAACCAAAGTATAAAATGATCTAATCTAGTCTCTGATTGCCCTATCATAGAAGGTTAATAGTGCATTTTACTCGCCATTCCACGCGCTTTAAGATGCCGCCTAGCCCAGTACGCTGTCTGAAATAGAAGCGACGCAAATTGAACAAGTGTGATAGAATCTCGCTGAATACTTATATTAACCTTAATGTAAAATGATCTAATCGGGTCTCTGTTCGCCCTACCCTAGAAGTTTAATAGTGCATGTCACTCGTCATTTCATGCGCTTTGAGATGACGCTTAACCCAATACGCTATCAGAAATAGGAGCGACGTAAATTGAACAAATGTGATAGAATTTCCGTGAAATCTTATATTAAACAAAATATAAAATGATCTAATCGGGTCTCTGATTGCCCTATCATAGAAGTTTAGTAGTGCATTTTACTCGTCATTCCACGCGCTTTAAGGTGCCGCCTAGCCCAGTACGCTATCTGAAATAGGAGCGACGTAAGTTGAACAAATGTGATAGAATTTTGCTGAATTATTAAATTAACCATAATATAAAATGATCTAATCGGGTCTGTGTTTGCCCTACCCTAGAAGTTTAATAGTGCATTT
Organism: Macropis europaea; assembly: GCA_916610135.2. NCBI lineage: Eukaryota > Metazoa > Arthropoda > Insecta > Hymenoptera > Melittidae > Macropis > Macropis europaea. The sequence continues at coordinate 40,264 of CAKAJE020000133.1, read as the reverse complement.
TACTCGACACTTCATGCGCCTTCAGATGCCGCTTAGCCCAATAAGCTATCTGAAATAGGAGCGACGTAAATTGAACAAATGTGATAAAATTTCGCAGAATCCTTATGTTAACCAAAATATAAAATGATCTAATCTGGTCTCTGTTCGCCCTAGCCTAGAAGTTTAATAGTGCATTTTGTTCGCCATAGCATGCGCTTTGAGATGCCGCATAGCCCAATACGCTATCTGAAATAGGAGCGACGTAAATTGAACAAATGTGATAGAATTTCCGTGAAATCTTATATTAAACAAAATATAAAATGATCTAATCGGGTCTCTGATTGCCCTATCATAGAAGTTTAGTAGTGCATTTTACTCGTCATTCCACGCGCTTTAAGGTGCCGCCTAGCCCAGTACGCTATCTGAAATAGGAGCGACGTAAGTTGAACAAATGTGATAGAATTTTGCTGAATTCTTAAATTAACCATAATATAAAATGATCTAATCGGGTCTCTGTTTGCCCTACCCTAGAAGTTTAATAGTGCATTTCACTCGTCACTTTATGCGCTTTGAGATGCCGCTAAGCCCAATAAGCTATCGGAAATAGGAGCGACGTAAATTGAACAAATGTGATAGAATTTCCCTGAAATCTTATATTAAACAAAATATAAAATGATCTAATCGGGTCTCTGATTGCCCTATCATAGAAGATTAGTAGTGCATTTTACTCGCCATTCCACGCGCTTTATGATGCCGCCTAGCCCAGTACGCTATCTGAAATAGGAGCGACGTAACTTGAACAAATGTGATAGAATTTCCGTGAATTCTTATATTAACCTTAATGTAAAATGATCCAATCGGGTCTCTGTTCGCCCTACCATAGAAGTCTAATAGTGCATTTCACTCGCCATTTCATGCGCTTTGAGATGCCGCTTAGCCCAATACGCTATCTGAAATAGGAGCGACCTAAATTGAACGAATGTGATTGAATTTCGCTCAATTCTTAAATTAACCATAATATAAAATGATCTAATCGGGTCTCTGTTTGCCCTACCCTAGAACTTTAATAGTGCATTTTACTCGTTATTTCATGCGCTTTGAGATGCCGCTTAGCCCAATACGCTATCTGAAATAGGAGCGACGTAAGTTGAACAAATGTGATAGAATTACGCTGCATTCTTTTATTAACCATAATGTAAAATGATCTGCTCGGGTCACTGTTCGCCCTAGCCTAGAAGATTAATAGTTCATTTTATTCGCCATTTCATGCGCTTTGAGATGCCGCTTAGCCCAATACGCTATCTGAAATTGGAACGACGTAAATTGAACAAATGTGATAGAATTTCGCTGAATTCTTAAATTAACCATAATATAAAATGATCTAATCGTGTCTCTGATTGCCCTATCATAGAAGTTTAATAATGCATTTTACTCGCCATTCCACGCCCTTTAAGATGCCGCCTAGCCCAGTACGCTATCTGAAATAGGAGCGACGTAACTTGAACAAATGTGATAGAATCACGCTGCATTCTTATATTAACCGTGATATAAAATGAACTAATCGGGTCTCCGTTTGCCTTATCCTACAAGTTTAATAGCGCATTTTACTCGCCATTTCATGCGCTTTGAGAGGCCGCCTAGCCCAGTACGCTATCTGAAATAGGAGCGACGTAAGTTGAACAAATGTGATAGAATCTCGCTGAATACTTATATTAACCTTAATGTAAAATGATCTAATCGGGTCTCTGTTCGCCCTACCCTAGAAGTTTAATAGTGCATTTTGTTCGCCATTTCATGCGCTTTGAGATGCCGCATAGCCCAATACGCTATCTGAAATAGGAGCGACGTAAATTGAACAAATGTGATAGAATTTCCCTGAAATCTTATATTAACCAAAGTATAAAATGATCTAATCTAGTCTCTGATTGCCCTATCATAGAAGGTTAATAGTGCATTTTACTCGCCATTCCACGCGCTTTAAGATGCCGCCTAGCCCAGTACGCTGTCTGAAATAGAAGCGACGCAAATTGAACAAATGTGATAGAATCTCGCTGAATACTTATATTAACCTTAATGTAAAATAATCTAATCGGGTCTCTGTTCGCCCTACCCTAGAAGTTTAATAGTGCATGTCACTCGTCATTTCATGCGCTTTGAGATGACGCTTAACCCAATACGCTATCAGAAATAGGACCGACGTAAATTGAACAAATGTGATAGAATTTCCCTGAAATCTTATATTAATCAAAATATAAAATGATCTAATCGGGTCTCTGATTGCCGTATCATAAAAGATTAGTAGTGCATATCACTCGCCATTTCATGCGCTTTGAGATCCCGCTTAGCCCAATACGCTATCTGAAATAGGAGCGACGTAAATTGAACAAATGTGATAGAATTTCCCTGAAATCTTATATTAATCAAAATATAAAATGATCTAATCGGGTCTCTGATTGCCCTATAATAGAAGATTAGTAGTGCATTTTACTCGCCATTCCACGCGCTTTATGATGCCGCCTAGCCCAGTACGCTATCTGAAATAGGAGCGACGTAACTTGAACAAATGTGATAGAATGACGCTGAATTCTTATATTAACCGTAATATAAAACGATCTAATCGGGTCTCTGTTTGCCTTATCCTAGAAGTTTAATAGCGCATTTGACTCGCCATTTCATGCGCTTTGAGATGCCGCTTAGCCCAATACGCTATCTGAAATAGGAGCGACGTAAATTGAACAAATGTGATAGAATTTCCGTGAAATCTTATATTAAACAAAATATAAAATAATCTAATCGGGTCTCTGATTGCCCTATCATAGAAGTTTAGTAGTGCATTTTACTCGTCATTCCACGCGCTTTAAGGTGCCGCCTAAACCAGTACGCTATCTGAAATAGGAGCGACGTAAGTTGAACAAAAGTGATAGAATTTTGCTGAATTCTTAAATTAACCATAATATAAAATGGTCTAATCGGGTCTCTGTTTGCCCTACCCTAGAAGTTTAATAGTGCATTTTACTCGTCCCTTCATGCGCCTTCAGATGCCGCTTAGCCCAATAAGTTATCTGAAATAGGAGCGACGTAAATTGAACAAATGTGATAAAATTTCGCAGAATCCTTATGTTAACCAAAATATAAAATGATCTAATCTGGTCTCTGTTCGCCCTAGCCTAGAAGTTTAATAGTGCATTTTGTTCGCCATTTCATGCGCTTTGAGATGCCGCATAGCCCAATACGCTATCTGAAATAGGAGCGACGTAAATTGAACAAATGTGATAGAATTTCGCTGAATTCTTATATTAACCAAAATATAAAATGATCTAATCGGGTCTCTGATTGCCCTATCATAGAAGTTTAGTGGTGCATATTACTCGCCATTCCACGCGCTTTAAGATGCCGCCTAGCCCAATACGCTATCTGAAATAGGAGCCACGTAAATTGAACAAATGTGATAGAATTTCGCTGAATTCTTATATTAACCAAAGTATAAAATGATCTAATCTGGTCTCTGATTGCCCTATCATAGAAGTTTAATAGTGCATTTTACTCGCCATTCCACGCGCTCTAAGATGCCGCCTAGCCCAGTACGCTATCTGAAATAGGAGCGACGTAACTTGAACAAATGTGATAGAATCACGCTGCATTCTTATATTAACCGTAATATAAAATGATCTAATCGGGTCTCTGTTTGCCTTATCCTAGAAGTATAACAGTGCATTATACTCGCCATTTCATGCGGTTTTAGATGCCGCTTAGCCCAGGACGCTATCTGAAATAGGAACGACGTAAATTGAACAAATGTGAGAGAATTTTGCTGAATTCTTAAATTAACCATAATATAAAATGATCTAATCGGGTCTCTGTTTGCCCTACCCTAGAACTTTAATAGTGCATTTTACTCGTTATTTCATGCGCTTTGAGATGCCGCTTAGCCCAATACGCTATCTGAAATAGGAGCGACGTAAGTTGAACAAATGTGATAGAATTACGCTGCATTCTTTTATTAACCATAATGTAAAATGATCTGCTCGGGTCACTGTTCGCCCTAGCCTAGAAGATTAATAGTTCATTTTATTCGCCATTTCATGCGCTTTGAGATGCCGCTTAGCCCAATACGCTATCTGAAATTGGAACGACGTAAATTGAACAAATGTGATAGAATTTCGCTGAATTCTTAAATTAACCATAATATAAAATGATCTAATCGTGCCTCTGATTGCCCTATCATAGAAGTTTAATAATGCATTTTACTCGCCATTCCACGCCCTTTAAGATGCCGCCTAGCCCAGTACGCTATCTGAAATAGGAGCGACGTAACTTGAACAAATGTGATAGAATCACGCTGCATTCTTATATTAACCGTGATATAAAATGAACTAATCGGGTCTCCGTTTGCCTTATCCTAGAAGTTTAATAGCGCATTTTACTCGCCATTTCATGCGCTTTGAGAGGCCGCTTAGCCCAATACGCTATCTGAAATAGGAGCGACGTAAATTGAACAAATGTGATAGAATTTCCGTGAAATCTTATATTAAACAAAATATAAAATGATCTAATCGGGTCTCTGATTGCCCTATCATAGAAGTTTAGTAGTGCATTTTACTCGTCATTCCACGCGCTTTAAGGTGCCGCCTAGCCCAGTACGCTATCTGAAATAGGAGCGACGTAAGTTGAACAAATGTGATAGAATCTCGCTGAATACTTATATTAACCTTAATGTAAAATGATCTAATCGGGTCTCTGTTCGCCCTACCCTAGAAGTTTAATAGTGCATTTTGTTCGCCATTTCATGCGCTTTGAGATGCCGCATAGCCCAATACGCTATCTGAAATAGGAGCGACGTAAATTGAACAAATGTGATAGAATTTCCCTGAAATCTTATATTAACCAAAGTATAAAATGATCTAAGCTAGTCTCTGATTGCCCTATCATAGAAGGTTAATAGTGCATTTTACTCGCCATTCCACGCGCTTTAAGATGCCGCCTAGCCCAGTACGCTGTCTGAAATAGAAGCGACGCAAATTGAACAAATGTGATAGAATCTCGCTGAATACTTATATTAACCTTAATGTAAAATAATCTAATCGGGTCTCTGTTCGCCCTACCCTAGAAGTTTAATAGTGCATGTCACTCGTCATTTCATGCGCTTTGAGATGACGCTTAACCCAATACGCTATCAGAAATAGGACCGACGTAAATTGAACAAATGTGATAGAATTTCCCTGAAATCTTATATTAATCAAAATATAAAATGATCTAATCGGGTCTCTGATTGCCGTATCATAAAAGATTAGTAGTGCATATCACTCGCCATTTCATGCGCTTTGAGATCCCGCTTAGCCCAATACGCCATCTGAAATAGGAGCGACGTAAATTGAACAAATGTGATAGAATTTCCCTGAAATCTTATATTAATCAAAATATAAAATGATCTAATCGGGTCTCTGATTGCCCTATAATAGAAGATTAGTAGTGCATTTTACTCGCCATTCCACGCGCTTTATGATGCCGCCTAGCCCAGTACGCTATCTGAAATAGGAGCGACGTAACTTGAACAAATGTGATAGAATGACGCTGAATTCTTATATTAACCGTAATATAAAACGATCTAATCGGGTCTCTGTTTGCCTTATCCTAGAAGTTTAATAGCGCATTTGACTCGCCATTTCATGCGCTTTGAGATGCCGCTTAGCCCAATACGCTATCTGAAATAGGAGCGACGTATAGTGAACAAATGTGATAGAATTTCCGTGAAATCTTATATTAAACAAAATATAAAATAATCTAATCGGGTCTCTGATTGCCCTATCATAGAAGTTTAGTAGTGCATTTTACTCGTCATTCCACGCGCTTTAAGGTGCCGCCTAAACCAGTACGCTATCTGAAATAGGAGCGACGTAAGTTGAACAAAAGTGATAGAATTTTGCTGAATTCTTAAATTAACCATAATATAAAATGGTCTAATCGGGTCTCTGTTTGCCCTACCCTAGAAGTTTAATAGTGCATTTTACTCGTCCCTTCATGCGCCTTCAGATGCCGCTTAGCCCAATAAGTTATCTGAAATAGGAGCGACGTAAATTGAACAAATGTGATAAAATTTCGCAGAATCCTTATGTTAACCAAAATATAAAATGATCTAATCTGGTCTCTGTTCGCCCTAGCCTAGAAGTTTAATAGTGCATTTTGTTCGCCATTTCATGCGCTTTGAGATGCCGCATAGCCCAATACGCTATCTGAAATAGGAGCGACGTAAATTGAACAAATGTGATAGAATTTCGCTGAATTCTTATATTAACCAAAATATAAAATGATCTAATCGGGTCTCTGATTGCCCTATCATAGAAGTTTAGTGGTGCATATTACTCGCCATTCCGCGCGCTTTAAGATGCCGCCTAGCCCAATACGCTATCTGAAATAGGAGCCACGTAAATTGAACAAATGTGATAGAATGTCGCTGAATTCTTATATTAACCAAAGTATAAAATGATCTAATCTGGTCTCTGATTGCCCTATCATAGAAGGTTAATAGTGCATTTTACTCGCCATTCCACGCGCTTTAAGATGCCGCCTAGCCCAGTACGCTATCTGAAATAGGAGCGACGTAACTTGAACAAATGTGATAGAATCACGCTGCATTCTTATATTAACCGTAATATAAAATGATCTAATCGGGTCTCTGTTTGCCTTATCCTAGAAGTATAACAGTGCATTATACTCGCCATTTCATGCGCTTTTAGATGCCGCTTAGCCCAGGACGCTATCTGAAATAGGAACGACGTAAATTGAACAAATGTGAGAGAATTTTGCTGAATTCTTAAATTAACCATAATATAAAATGATCTAATCGGGTCTCTGTTTGCCCTACCCTAGAACTTTAATAGTGCATTTTACTCGTTATTTCATGCGCTTTGAGATGCCGCTTAGCCCAATACGCTATCTGAAATAGGAGCGACGTAAGTTGAACAAATGTGATAGAATTACGCTGAATTCTTTTATTAACCATAATGTAAAATGATCTGCTCGGGTCACTGTTCGCCCTAGCCTAGAAGATTAATAGTTCATTTTATTCGCCATTTCATGCGCTTTGAGATGCCGCTTAGCCCAATACGCTATCTGAAATTGGAACGACGTAAATTGAACAAATGTGATAGAATTTCGCTGAATTCTTAAATTAACCATAATATAAAATGATCTAATCGTGTCTCTGATTGCCCTATCATAGAAGTTTAATAATGCATTTTACTCGCCATTCCACGCCCTTTAAGATGCCGCCTAGCCCAGTACGCTATCTGAAATAGGAGCGACGTAACTTGAACAAATGTGATAGAATCACGCTGCATTCTTATATTAACCGTGATATAAAATGAACTAATCGGGTCTCCGTTTGCCTTATCCTAGAAGTTTAATAGCGCATTTTACTCGCCATTTCATGCGCTTTGAGAGGCCGCTTAGCCCAATACGCTATCTGAAATAGGAGCGACGTAAATTGAACAAATGTGATAGAATTTCCGTGAAATCTTATATTAAACAAAATATAAAATGATCTAATCGGGTCTCTGATTGCCCTATCATAGAAGTTTAGTAGTGCATTTTACTCGTCATTCCACGCGCTTTAAGGTGCCGCCTAGCCCAGTACGCTGTCTGAAATAGAAGCGACGCAAATTGAACAAATGTGATAGAATCTCGCTGAATACTTATATTAACCTTAATGTAAAATAATCTAATCGGGTCTCTGTTCGCCCTACCCTAGAAGTTTAATAGTGCATGTCACTCGTCATTTCATGCGCTTTGAGATGACGCTTAACCCAATACGCTATCAGAAATAGGACCGACGTAAATTGAACAAATGTGATAGAATTTCCCTGAAATCTTATATTAATCAAAATATAAAATGATCTAATCGGGTCTCTGATTGCCGTATCATAAAAGATTAGTAGTGCATATCACTCGCCATTTCATGCGCTTTGAGATCCCGCTTAGCCCAATACGCCATCTGAAATAGGAGCGACGTAAATTGAACAAATGTGATAGAATTTCCCTGAAATCTTATATTAATCAAAATATAAAATGATCTAATCGGGTCTCTGATTGCCCTATAATAGAAGATTAGTAGTGCATTTTACTCACCATTCCACGCGCTTTATGATGCCGCCTAGCCCAGTACGCTATCTGAAATAGGAGCGACGTAACTTGAACAAATGTGATAGAATGACGCTGAATTCTTATATTAACCGTAATATAAAACGATCTAATCGGGTCTCTGTTTGCCTTATCCTAGAAGTTTAATAGCGCATTTGACTCGCCATTTCATGCGCTTTGAGATGCCGCTTAGCCCAATACGCTATCTGAAATAGGAGCGACGTAAATTGAACAAATGTGATAGAATTTCCGTGAAATCTTATATTAAACAAAATATAAAATAATCTAATCGGGTCTCTGATTGCCCTATCATAGAAGTTTAGTAGTGCATTTTACTCGTCATTCCACGCGCTTTAAGGTGCCGCCTAAACCAGTACGCTATCTGAAATAGGAGCGACGTAAGTTGAACAAAAGTGATAGAATTTTGCTGAATTCTTAAATTAACCATAATATAAAATGGTCTAATCGGGTCTCTGTTTGCCCTACCCTAGAAGTTTAATAGTGCATTTTACTCGTCCCTTCATGCGCCTTCAGATGCCGCTTAGCCCAATAAGTTATCTGAAATAGGAGCGACGTAAATTGAACAAATGTGATAAAATTTCGCAGAATCCTTATGTTAACCAAAATATAAAATGATCTAATCTGGTCTCTGTTCGCCCTAGCCTAGAAGTTTAATAGTGCATTTTGTTCGCCATTTCATGCGCTTTGAGATGCCGCATAGCCCAATACGCTATCTGAAATAGGAGCGACGTAAATTGAACAAATGTGATAGAATTTCGCTGCATTCTTATATTAACCAAAATATAAAATGATCTAATCGGGTCTCTGATTGCCCTATCATAGAAGTTTAGTGGTGCATATTACTCGCCATTCCACGCGCTTTAAGATGCCGCCTAGCCCAATACGCTATCTGAAATAGGAGCCACGTAAATTGAACAAATGTGATAGAATTTCGCTGAATTCTTATATTAACCAAAGTATAAAATGATCTAATCTGGTCTCTGATTGCCCTATCATAGAAGGTTAATAGTGCATTTTACTCGCCATTCCACGCGCTCTAAGATGCCGCCTAGCCCAGTACGCTATCTGAAATAGGAGCGACGTAACTTGAACAAATGTGATAGAATCACGCTGCATTCTTATATTAACCGTAATATAAAATGATCTAATCGGGTCTCTGTTTGCCTTATCCTAGAAGTATAACAGTGCATTATACTCGCCATTTCATGCGCTTTTAGATGCCGCTTAGCCCAGGACGCTATCTGAAATAGGAACGACGTAAATTGAACAAATGTGAGAGAATTTTGCTGAATTCTTAAATTAACCATAATATAAAATGATCTAATCGGGTCTCTGTTTGCCCTACCCTAGAACTTTAATAGTGCATTTTACTCGTTATTTCATGCGCTTTGAGATGCCGCTTAGCCCAATACGCTATCTGAAATAGGAGCGACGTAAGTTGAACAAATGTGATAGAATTACGCTGCATTCTTTTATTAACCATAATGTAAAATGATCTGCTCGGGTCACTGTTCGCCCTAGCCTAGAAGATTAATAGTTCATTTTATTCGCCATTTCATGCGCTTTGAGATGCCGCTTAGCCCAATACGCTATCTGAAATTGGAACGACGTAAATTGAACAAATGTGACAGAATTTCGCTGAATTCTTAAATTAACCATAATATAAAATGATCTAATCGTGTCTCTGATTGCCCTATCATAGAAGTTTAATAATGCATTTTACTCGCCATTCCACGCCCTTTAAGATGCCGCCTAGCCCAGTACGCTATCTGAAATAGGAGCGACGTAACTTGAACAAATGTGATAGAATCACGCTGCATTCTTATATTAACCGTGATATAAAATGAACTAATCGGGTCTCCGTTTGCCTTATCCTAGAAGTTTAATAGCGCATTTTACTCGCCATTTCATGCGCTTTGAGAGGCCGCTTAGCCCAATACGCTATCTGAAATAGGAGCGACGTAAATTGAACAAATGTGATAGAATTTCCGTGAAATCTTATATTAAACAAAATATAAAATGATCTAATCGGGTCTCTGATTGCCCTATCATAGAAGTTTAGTAGTGCATTTTACTCGTCATTCCACGCGCTTTAAGGTGCCGCCTAGCCCAGTACGCTATCTGAAATAGGAGCAACGTAAGTTGAACAAATGTGATAGAATCTCGCTGAATACTTATATTAACCTTAATGTAAAATAATCTAATCGGGTCTCTGTTCGCCCTACCCTAGAAGTTTAATAGTGCATGTCACTCGTCATTTCATGCGCTTTGAGATGACGCTTAACCCAATACGATATCAGAAATAGGAGCGACGTAAATTGAACAAATGTGATAGAATTTCCCTGAAATCTTATATTAATCAAAATATAAAATGATCTAATCGGGTCTCTGATTGCCGTATCATAAAAGATTAGTAGTGCATATCACTCGCCATTTCATGCGCTTTGAGATCCCGCTTAGCCCAATACGCCATCTGAAATAGGAGCGACGTAAATTGAACAAATGTGATAGAATTTCCCTGAAATCTTATATTAATCAAAATATAAAATGATCTAATCGGGTCTCTGATTGCCCTATAATAGAAGATTAGTAGTGCATTTTACTCGCCATTCCACGCGCTTTATGATGCCGCCTAGCCCAGTACGCTATCTGAAATAGGAGCGACGTAACTTGAACAAATGTGATAGAATTACGCTGAATTCTTATATTAACCGTAATATAAAACGATCTAATCGGGTCTCTGTTTGCCTTATCCTAGAAGTTTAATAGCGCATTTGACTCGCCATTTCATGCGCTTTGAGATGCCGCTTAGCCCAATACGCTATCTGGAATAGGAGCGACGTAAATTGAACAAGTGTGATAGAATTTCCGTGAATTCTTATATTAACCTTAATGTAAAATGATCCAGTCGGGTCTCTGTTCGCCCTACCATAGAAGTCTAATAGTGCATTTCACTCGCCATTTCATGCGCTTTGAGATGCCGCTTAGCCCAATACGCTATCTGAAATAGGAGCGACGTAAGTTGAACAAATGTGATAGAATTACGCTGAATTCTTTTATTAACCATAATGTAAAATGGTCTGCTCGGGTCACTGTTCGCCCTAGCCTAGAAGATTAATAGTTCATTTTATTCGCCATTTCATGCGCTTTGAGATGCCGCTTAGCCCAATACGCTATCTGAAATTGGAACGACGTAAATTGAACAAATGTGATAGCATTTCGCTGAATTCTTAAATTAACCATAATATAAAATGATCTAATCGTGTCTCTGATTGCCCTATCATAGAAGTTTAATAGTGCATTTTACTCGCCATTCCACGCCCTTTAAGATGCCGCCTAGCCCAGTACGCTATCTGACATAGGAGCGACGTAACTTGAACAAATGTGATAGAATCACGCTGCATTCTTCTATTAACCGTAATATAAAACGATCTAATCGGGTCTCTGTTTGCCTTATCCTAGAAGTTTAATAGCGCATTTTACTCGTTATTTCATGCGCTTTGAGAGGCCGCTTAGCCCAATAGACTATCTGAAATAGGAGCGACGTAAGTTGAACAAATGTGATAGAATTACGCTGAATTCTTTTATTAACCATAATGTAAAATGATCTGCTCGGGTCACTGTTCGCCCTAGCCTAGAAGATTAATAGTTCATTTTATTCGCCATTTCATGCGCTTTGAGATGCCGCTTAGCCCAATACGCTATCTGAAATTGGAACGACGTAAATTGAACAAATGTGATAGAATTTCGCTGAATTCTTAAATTAACCATAATATAAAATGATCTAATCGTGTCTCTGATTGCCCTATCATAGAAGTTTAATAGTGCATTTTACTCGCCATTCCACGCCCTTTAAGATGCCGCCTAGCCCAGTACGCTATCTGAAATAGGAGCGACGTAACTTGAACAAATGTGATAGAATCACGCTGCATTCTTATATTAACCGTGATATAAAATGAACTAATCGGGTCTCCGTTTGCCTTATCCTAGAAGTTTAATAGTGCATTATACTCGCCATTTCATGCGCTTTTAGATGCCGCTTAGCCCAGGGCGCTATCTGAAATAGGAACGACGTAAATTGAACAAATGTGATAGAATTTCGCTGAATTCTTATATTAACCAAAGTATAAAATGATCTAATCTAGTCTCTGATTGCCCTATCATAGAAGGTTAATAGTGCATTTTACTCGCCATTCACGCGCTTTAAGATGCCGCCTAGCCCAGTACGCTATCTGAAATAGAAGCGACGCAAATTGAACAAGTGTGATAGAATCTCGCTGAATACTTATATTAACCTTAATGTAAAATGATCTAATCGGGTCTCTGTTCGCCCTACCCTAGAAGTTTAATAGTGCATGTCACTCGTCATTTCATGCGCTTTGAGATGGCGCTTAACCCAATACGCTATCAGAAATAGGAGCGACGTAAATTGAACAAATGTGATAGAATTTCCGTGAAATCTTATATTAAACAAAATATAAAATGATCTAATCGGGTCTCTGATTGCCCTATCATAGAAGTTTAGTAGTGCATTTTACTCGTCATTCCACGCGCTTCAAGGTGCCGCCTAGCCCAGTACGCTATCTGAAATAGGAGCGACGTAAGTGAACAAATGTGATAGAATTTTGCTGAATTATTAAATTAACCATAATATAAAATGATCTAATCGGGTCTGTGTTTGCCCTACCCTAGAAGTTTAATAGTGCATTTTACACGACACTTCATGCGCCTTCAGATGCCGCTTAGCCCAATAAGCTATCGGAAATAGGAGCGACGTAAATTGAACAAATGTGAGAGAATCTTGCTGAATTCTTAAATTAACCATAATATAAAATGATCTAATCGGGTCTCTGTTTGCCCTACCCTAGAACTTTAATAGTGCATTTTACTCGTTATTTCATGCGCTTTGAGATGCCGCTTAGCCCAATACGCTATCTGAAATAGGAGCGACGTAAGTTGAACAAATGTGATAGAATTACGCTGCATTCTTTTATTAACCATAATGTAAAATGATCTGCTCGGGTCACTGTTCGCCCTAGCCTAGAAGATTAATAGTTCATTTTATTCGCCATTTCATGCGCTTTGAGATGCCGCTTAGCCCAATACGCTATCTGAAATTGAAACGACGTAAATTGAACAAATGTGATAGAATTTCGCTGAATTCTTAAATTAACCATAATATAAAATGATCTAATCGTGTCTCTGATTGCCCTATCATAGAAGTTTAATAATGCATTTTACTCGCCATTCCACGCCCTTTAAGATGCCGCCTAGCCCAGTACGCTATCTGAAATAGGAGCGACGTAACTTGAACAAATGTGATAGAATCACGCTGCATTCTTATATTAACCGTGATATAAAATGAACTAATCGGGTCTCCGTTTGCCTTATCCTAGAAGTTTAATAGCGCATTTTACTCGCCATTTCATGCGCTTTGAGAGGCCGCTTAGCCCAATACGCTATCTGAAATAGGAGCGACGTAAATTGAACAAATGTGATAGAATTTCCGTGAAATCTTATATTAAACACAATATAAAATGATCTAATCGGGTCTCTGATTGCCCTATCATAGAAGTTTAGTAGTGCATTTTACTCGTCATTCCACGCGCTTTAAGGTGCCGCCTAGCCCAGTACGCTATCTGAAATAGGAGCGACGTAAGTTGAACAAATGTGATAGAATTTTGCTGAATTCTTAAATTAACCATAATATAAAATGGTCTAATCGGGTCTCTGTTTGCCCTACCCTAGAAGTTTAATAGTGCATTTTACTCGTCACTCCATGCGCCTTCAGATGCCGCCTAGCCCAATACGCTATCTGAAATAGGAGCCACGTAAATTGAACAAATGTGATAAAATTTCGCAGAATCCTTATGTTAACCAAAATATAAAATGATCTAATCTGGTCTCTGTTCGCCCTAGCCTAGAAGTTTAATAGTGCATTTTGTTCGCCATTTCATGCGCTTTGAGATGCCGCATAGCCCAATACGCTATCTGAAATAGGAGCGACGTAAATTGAACAAATGTGATAGAATTTCGCTGAATTCTTATATTAACCAAAATATAAAATGATCTAATCGGGTCTCTGATTGCCCTATCATAGAAGTTTAGTGGTGCATATTACTCGCCATTTCATGCGGTTTTAGATGCCGCTTAGCCCAGGACGCTATCTGAAATAGGAACGACGTAAATTGAACAAATGTGAGAGAATTTTGCTGAATTCTTAAATTAACCATAATATAAAATGATCTAATCGGGTCTCTGTTTGCCCTACCCTAGAACTTTAATAGTGCATTTTACTCGTTATTTCATGCGCTTTGAGATGCCGCTTAGCCCAATACGCTATCTGAAATAGGAGCGACGTAAGTTGAACAAATGTGATAGAATTACGCTGCATTCTTTTATTAACCATAATGTAAAATGATCTGCTCGGGTCACTGTTCGCCCTAGCCTAGAAGATTAATAGTTCATTTTATTCGCCATTTCATGCGCTTTGAGATGCCGCTTAGCCCAATACGCTATCTGAAATTGGAACGACGTAAATTGAACAAATGTGATAGAATTTCGCTGAATTCTTAAATTAACCATAATATAAAATGATCTAATCGTGCCTCTGATTGCCCTATCATAGAAGTTTAATAATGCATTTTACTCGCCATTCCACGCCCTTTAAGATGCCGCCTAGCCCAGTACGCTATCTGAAATAGGAGCGACGTAACTTGAACAAATGTGATAGAATCACGCTGCATTCTTATATTAACCGTGATATAAAATGAACTAATCGGGTCTCCGTTTGCCTTATCCTAGAAGTTTAATAGCGCATTTTACTCGCCATTTCGTGCGCTTTGAGAGGCCGCTTAGCCCAATACGCTATCTGAAATAGGAGCGACGTAAATTGAACAAATGTGATAGAATTTCCGTGAAATCTTATATTAAACAAAATATAAAATGATCTAATCGGGTCTCTGATTGCCCTATCATAGAAGTTTAGTAGTGCATTTTACTCGTCATTCCACGCGCTTTAAGGTGCCGCCTAGCCCAGTACGCTATCTGAAATAGGAGCGACGTAAGTTGAACAAATGTGATAGAATCTCGCTGAATACTTATATTAACCTTAATGTAAAATGATCTAATCGGGTCTCTGTTCGCCCTACCCTAGAAGTTTAATAGTGCATTTTGTTCGCCATTTCATGCGCTTTGAGATGCCGCATAGCCCAATACGCTATCTGAAATAGGAGCGACGTAAATTGAACAAATGTGATAGAATTTCCCTGAAATCTTATATTAACCAAAGTATAAAATGATCTAATCTAGTCTCTGATTGCCCTATCATAGAAGGTTAATAGTGCATTTTACTCGCCATTCCACGCGCTTTAAGATGCCGCCTAGCCCAGTACGCTGTCTGAAATAGAAGCGACGCAAATTGAACAAATGTGATAGAATCTCGCTGAATACTTATATTAACCTTAATGTAAAATAATCTAATCGGGTCTCTGTTCGCCCTACCCTAGAAGTTTAATAGTGCATGTCACTCGTCATTTCATGCGCTTTGAGATGACGCTTAACCCAATACGCTATCAGAAATAGGACCGACGTAAATTGAACAAATGTGATAGAATTTCCCTGAAATCTTATATTAATCAAAATATAAAATGATCTAATCGGGTCTCTGATTGCCGTATCATAAAAGATTAGTAGTGCATATCACTCGCCATTTCATGCGCTTTGAGATCCCGCTTAGCCCAATACGCCATCTGAAATAGGAGCGACGTAAATTGAACAAATGTGATAGAATTTCCCTGAAATCTTATATTAATCAAAATATAAAATGATCTAATCGGGTCTCTGATTGCCCTATAATAGAAGATTAGTAGTGCATTTTACTCGCCATTCCACGCGCTTTATGATGCCGCCTAGCCCAGTACGCTATCTGAAATAGGAGCGACGTAACTTGAACAAATGTGATAGAATGACGCTGAATTCTTATATTAACCGTAATATAAAACGATCTAATCGGGTCTCTGTTTGCCTTATCCTAGAAGTTTAATAGCGCATTTGACTCGCCATTTCATGCGCTTTGAGATGCCGCTTAGCCCAATACGCTATCTGAAATAGGAGCGACGTATAGTGAACAAATGTGATAGAATTTCCGTGAAATCTTATATTAAACAAAATATAAAATAATCTAATCGGGTCTCTGATTGCCCTATCATAGAAGTTTAGTAGTGCATTTTACTCGTCATTCCACGCGCTTTAAGGTGCCGCCTAAACCAGTACGCTATCTGAAATAGGAGCGACGTAAGTTGAACAAAAGTGATAGAATTTTGCTGAATTCTTAAATTAACCATAATATAAAATGGTCTAATCGGGTCTCTGTTTGCCCTACCCTAGAAGTTTAATAGTGCATTTTACTCGTCCCTTCATGCGCCTTCAGATGCCGCTTAGCCCAATAAGTTATCTGAAATAGGAGCGACGTAAATTGAACAAATGTGATAAAATTTCGCAGAATCCTTATGTTAACCAAAATATAAAATGATCTAATCTGGTCTCTGTTCGCCCTAGCCTAGAAGTTTAATAGTGCATTTTGTTCGCCATTTCATGCGCTTTGAGATGCCGCATAGCCCAATACGCTATCTGAAATAGGAGCGACGTAAATTGAACAAATGTGATAGAATTTCGCTGAATTCTTATATTAACCAAAATATAAAATGATCTAATCGGGTCTCTGATTGCCCTATCATAGAAGTTTAGTGGTGCATATTACTCGCCATTCCACGCGCTTTAAGATGCCGCCTAGCCCAATACGCTATCTGAAATAGGAGCCACGTAAATTGAACAAATGTGATAGAATTTCGCTGAATTCTTATATTAACCAAAGTATAAAATGATCTAATCTGGTCTCTGATTGCCCTATCATAGAAGGTTAATAGTGCATTTTACTCGCCATTCCACGCGCTCTAAGATGCCGCCTAGCCCAGTACGCTATCTGAAATAGGAGCGACGTAACTTGAACAAATGTGATAGAATCACGCTGCATTCTTATATTAACCGTAATATAAAATGATCTAATCGGGTCTCTGTTTGCCTTATCCTAGAAGTATAACAGTGCATTATACTCGCCATTTCATGCGCTTTTAGATGCCGCTTAGCCCAGGACGCTATCTGAAATAGGAACGACGTAAATTGAACAAATGTGAGAGAATTTTGCTGAATTCTTAAATTAACCATAATATAAAATGATCCAATCGGGTCTCTGTTTGCCCTACCCTAGAACTTTAATAGTGCATTTTACTCGTTATTTCATGCGCTTTGAGATGCCGCTTAGCCCAATACGCTATCTGAAATAGGAGCGACGTAAGTTGAACAAATGTGATAGAATTACGCTGCATTCTTTTATTAACCATAATGTAAAATGATCTGCTCGGGTCACTGTTCACCCTAGCCTAGAAGATTAATAGTTCATTTTATTCGCCATTTCATGCGCTTTGAGATGCCGCTTAGCCCAATACGCTATCTGAAATTGGAACGACGTAAATTGAACAAATGTGATAGAATTTCGCTGAATTCTTAAATTAACCATAATATAAAATGATCTAATCGTGTCTCTGATTGCCCTATCATAGAAGTTTAATAATGCATTTTACTCGCCATTCCACGCCCTTTAAGATGCCGCCTAGCCCAGTACGCTATCTGAAATAGGAGCGACGTAAGTTGAACAAATGTGATAGAATCTCGCTGAATACTTATATTAACCTTAATGTAAAATAATCTAATCGGGTCTCTGTTCGCCCTACCCTAGAAGTTTAATAGTGCATGTCACTCGTCATTTCATGCGCTTTGAGATGACGCTTAACCCAATACGATATCAGAAATAGGAGCGACGTAAATTGAACAAATGTGATAGAATTTCCCTGAAATCTTATATTAATCAAAATATAAAATGATCTAATCGGGTCTCTGATTGCCGTATCATAAAAGATTAGTAGTGCATATCACTCGCCATTTCATGCGCTTTGAGATCCCGCTTAGCCCAATACGCCATCTGAAATAGGAGCGACGTAAATTGAACAAATGTGATAGAATTTCCCTGAAATCTTATATTAATCAAAATATAAAATGATCTAATCGGGTCTCTGATTGCCCTATAATAGAAGATTAGTAGTGCATTTTACTCGCCATTCCACGCGCTTTATGATGCCGCCTAGCCCAGTACGCTATCTGAAATAGGAGCGACGTAACTTGAACAAATGTGATAGAATTACGCTGAATTCTTATATTAACCGTAATATAAAACGATCTAATCGGGTCTCTGTTTGCCTTATCCTAGAAGTTTAATAGCGCATTTGACTCGCCATTTCATGCGCTTTGAGACGCCGCTTAGCCCAATACGCTATCTGGAATTGGAGCGACGTAAATTGAACAAATGTGATAGAATTTCCGTGAATTCTTATATTAACCTTAATGTAAAATGATCCAGTCGGGTCTCTGTTCGCCCTACCATAGAAGTCTAATAGTGCATTTCACTCGCCATTTCATGCGCTTTGAGATGCCGCTTAGCCCAATACGCTATCTGAAATAGGAGCGACGTAAGTTGAACAAATGTGATAGAATTACGCTGAATTCTTTTATTAACCATAATGTAAAATGGTCTGCTCGGGTCACTGTTCGCCCTAGCCTAGAAGATTAATAGTTCATTTTATTCGCCATTTCATGCGCTTTGAGATGCCGCTTAGCCCAATACGCTATCTGAAATTGGAACGACGTAAATTGAACAAATGTGATAGAATTTCGCTGAATTCTTAAATTAACCATAATATAAAATGATCTAATCGTGTCTCTGATTGCCCTATCATAGAAGTTTAATAGTGCATTTTACTCGCCATTCCACGCCCTTTAAGATGCCGCCTAGCCCAGTACGCTATCTGACATAGGAGCGACGTAACTTGAACAAATGTGATAGAATCACGCTGCATTCTTCTATTAACCGTAATATAAAACGATCTAATCGGGTCTCTGTTTGCCTTATCCTAGAAGTTTAATAGCGCATTTTACTCGTTATTTCATGCGCTTTGAGAGGCCGCTTAGCCCAATAGACTATCTGAAATAGGAGCGACGTAAGTTGAACAAATGTGATAGAATTACGCTGAATTCTTTTATTAACCATAATGTAAAATGATCTGCTCGGGTCACTGTTCGCCCTAGCCTAGAAGATTAATAGTTCATTTTATTCGCCATTTCATGCGCTTTGAGATGCCGCTTAGCCCAATACGCTATCTGAAATTGGAACGACGTAAATTGAACAAATGTGATAGAATTTCGCTGAATTCTTAAATTAACCATAATATAAAATGATCTAATCGTGTCTCTGATTGCCCTATCATAGAAGTTTAATAGTGCATTTTACTCGCCATTTCATGCGCTTTTAGATGCCGCTTAGCCCAGGGCGCTATCTGAAATAGGAACGACGTAAATTGAACAAATGTGATAGAATTTCGCTGAATTCTTATATTAACCAAAGTATAAAATGATCTAATCTAGTCTCTGATTGCCCTATCATAGAAGGTTAATAGTGCATTTTGTTCGCCATTTCATGCGCTTTGAGATGCCGCATAGCCCAATACGCTATCTGAAATAGGAGCGACGTAAATTGAACAAATGTGATAGAATTTCGCTGAATTCTTATATTAACCAAAATATAAAATGATCTAATCGGGTCTCTGATTGCCCTATCATAGAAGTTTAGTGCTGCATATTACTCGCCATTCCACGCGCTTTAAGATGCCGCCTAGCCCAATACGCTATCTGAAATAGGAGCCACGTAAATTGAACAAATGTGATAGAATTTCGCTGAATTCTTATATTAACCAAAGTATAAAATGATCTAATCTGGTCTCTGATTGCCCTATCATAGAAGCTTAATAGTGCATTTTACTCGCCATTCCACGCGCTCTAAGATGCCGCCTAGCCCAGTACGCTATCTGAAATAGGAGCGACGTAACTTGAACAAATGTGATAGAATCACGCTGCATTCTTATATTAACCGTAATATAAAATGATCTAATCGGGTCTCTGTTTGCCTTATCCTAGAAGTATAATAGTGCATTATACTCGCCATTTCATGCGCTTTTAGATGCCGCTTAGCCCAGGGCGCTATCTGAAATAGGAACGACGTAAATTGAACAAATGTGAGAGAATCTTGCTGAATTCTTAAATTAACCATAATATAAAATGATCTAATCGGGTCCCTGTTTGCCCTACCCTAGAAGTTTGATAGTGCATTTCACTCGTCATTTCATGCGCTTGGAGATGCCGCTTAGCCCAATACGCTATCTGAAATAGGAGCGACGTAAATTGAACAAATGTGATAGAATTTCGCTGAATTCTTAAATTAACCATAATATAAAATGATCTAATCGGGTCTCTGATTGCCCTATCATAGAATTTTAATAGTGCATTTTACTCGCCATTCCACGCGCTTTAAGATGCCGCCTATCCCAGTACGCTATCTGAAATAGGAGCGACGTAAATTGAGCAAATGTGATAGAATTTTGCTGAATTCTTAAATTAACCATAATATAAAATGATCTAATCGGGTCTCTGTTTGCCCTAGCCTAGAAGTTTAATAGTGCATTTCACTCGTCATTTCATGCGCTTTGAGATGCCTCTAAGCCCAATAAGCTATCTGTAATAGGAGCGACGTAAATTTACAAATGTGATAGGATTTCGTTGAATTCTTATGTTAACCAAAATATAAAATGATCTAATCGGGTCTCTGATTGCCCTATCATAGAAGTTTAATAGTGCATTCTATTCGCCATTTCATGCGCTTTGAGATGCCGCGTAGCCCAATACGCTATCTGAAATAGGAGCGACGTAAATTGAACAAATGTGATAGAATTTCCCTGAATTCTTATATTAACCTTAATGTAAAATGATCTAATCGGGTCGCTGTTCGCCCCTACCCTAGAAGTTTAATAGTGCATTTCACTCGTCACTTCATGCGCTTTGAGATGCCGCTAAGCCCAATAAACTATCGGAAATAGGAGCGACGTAAATTGAACAAATGTGATGGAATTTCGCAGTATTCTTATGTTAACCAAAATATAAAATGATCTAATCTGATCTCTGTTCGCCATAGCCTAGAAGTTTACTAGTGCATTTTGTTCGCCATTTCATGCGCTTTGTGATGCCGCTTAGCCCAATACCGCTATCTGAAATAGGAGCGACGTAAATTGAACAAATGTGATAGAATTTCCGTGAAATCTTATATTAAACAAAATATAAAATGATCTAATCGGGTCTCTGATTGCTCTATCATAGAAGTTTAGTAGTGCATTTTACTCGCCCTTCCACGCGCTTTAAGATGCCGCCTAGCCCAGTAGGCTATCTGAAATAGGAGCGACGTAAGATGAACAAATGTGATAGAATTACGCTGAATTCTTATATTAACCGTGATATAAAATGAACTAATCGGGTCTCCGTTTGCCTTATCCTAGAAGTTTAATAGCGCATTTTACTCACCATTTCATGCGCTTTGAGAGGCCGCTTAGCCCAATACGCTATCTGAAATAGGAGCGACGACAATTGAACAAATGTGATAGAATTTCCGTGAAATCTTATATTAAACAAAATATAAAATGATCTAATCGGGTCTCTGATTGCCCTATCATAGAAGTTTAGTAGTGCATTTTACTCGTCATTCCGCGCGCTTTAAGGTGCCGCCTAGCCCAGTACGCTATCTGAAATAGGAGCGACGTAAGTTGAACAAATGTGATAGAATTTTGCTGAATTCTTAAATTAACCATAATATAAAATGGTCTAATCGGGTCTCTGTTTGCCCTACCCTAGAAGTTTAATAGTGCATTTTACTCGTCACTTCATGCGCCTTCAGATGCCGCTTAGCCCAATAAGCTATCTGAAATAGGAGCGACGTAAATTGAACAAATGTGATAAAATTTCGCAGAATACTTATGTTAACCAAAATATAAAATGATCTAATCTGGTCTCTGTTCGCCCTAGCCTAGAAGTTTAACAGTGCATTTTGTTCGCCATTTCATGCGCTTTGAGATACCGCATAGCCCAATACGCTATCTGAAATAGGAGCGACGTAAATTGAGCAAATGTGATAGAATTTTGCTGAATTCTTAAATTAACCATAATATAAAATGATCTAATCGGGTCTCTGTTTGCCCTAGCCTAGAAGTTTAATAGTGCATTTCACTCGTCATTTCATGCGCTTTGAGATGCCTCTAAGCCCAATAAGCTATCTGTAATAGGAGCGACGTAAATTTTACAAATGTGATAGGATTTCGTTGAATTCTTATGTTAACCAAAATATAAAATGATCTAATCGGGTCTCTGATTGCCCTATCATAGAAGTTTAATAGTGCATTTTATTCGCCATTTCATGCGCTTTGAGATGCCGCGTAGCCCAATACGCTATCTGAAATAGGAGCGACGTAAATTGAACAAATGTGATAGAATTTCCCTGAATTCTTATATTAACCTTAATGTAAAATGATCTAATCGGGTCGCTGTTCGCCCTACCCTAGAAGTTTAATAGTGCATTTCACTCGTCACTTCATGCGCTTTGAGATGCCGCTAAGCCCAATAAACTATCGGAAATAGGAGCGACGTAAATTGAACAAATGTGATGGAATTTCGCAGTATTCTTATGTTAACCAAAATATAAAATGATCTAATCTGATCTCTGTTCGCCATAGCCTAGAAGTTTACTAGTGCATTTTGTTCGCCATTTCATGCGCTTTGTGATGCCGCTTAGCCCAATACGCTATCTGAAATAGGAGCGACGTAAATTGAACAAATGTGATAGAATTTCCCTGAAATCTTATATTAAACAAAATATAAAATGATCTAATCGGGTCTCTGATTGCTCTATCATAGAAGTTTAGTAGTGCATTTTACTCGCCCTTCCACGCGCTTTAATATGCCTCCTAGCCCAGTACGCTATCTGAAATAGGAGCGACGAAAGATGAACAAATGTGATAGAATTACGCTGAATTCTTATATTAACCGTAATATAAAATGATCTAATCGGGTCTCCGTTTGCCTTATCCTAAAAGTTTAATAGCGCATTTTACTCGCCATTTCATGCGCTTTGAGAGGCCGCTTAGCCCAATACGCTATCTGAAATAGGAGCGACGTAAATTGAACAAATGTGATAGAATTTCGCTGAATTCTTAAATTAACCATAATATAAAATGATCTCATCGGGTCTCTGTTTGCCCTACCCTAGAAGTTTAATAGTGCATTTTACTCGCCATTTCATGCGCTTTCAGATGCCGCATAGCCCAATACGCTGTCTGAAATAGGAGCGACGTAATTTGAACAAATGTGATAGAATTTCCGTGAGTCCTTATATTAACCTTAATGTAAAATGATCTAATCGGGTCTCTGTTCGCCCTACCATAGAAGTTTAGTAGTGCATTTTACTCGCCATTTCATGCGCTTTGGGATGCCGCATAGCCCAATACGCTATCTGAAATAGGAGCGACGTAAATTGAACAAATGTGATAGAATTTCCCTGAAATCTTATATTAAACAAAATATAAAATGATCTAATCGGGTCTCTGATTGCTCTATCATAGAAGTTTAGTAGTGCATTTTACTCGCCCTTCCACGCGCTTTAATATGCCTCCTAGCCCAGTACGCTATCTGAAATAGGAGCGACGAAAGATGAACAAATGTGATAGAATTACGCTGAATTCTTATATTAACCGTAATATAAAATGATCTAATCGGGTCTCCGTTTGCCTTATCCTAAAAGTTTAATAGCGCATTTTACTCGCCATTTCATGCGCTTTGTGAGGCCGCTTAGCCCAATACGCTATCTGAAATAGGAGCGACGTAAATTGAACAAATGTGATAGAATTTCGCTGAATTCTTAAATTAACCATAATATAAAATGATCTCATCGGGTCTCTGTTTGCCCTACCCTAGAAGTTTAATAGTGCATTTTACTCGCCATTTCATGCGCTTTCAGATGCCGCATAGCCCAATACGCTGTCTGAAATAGGAGCGACGTAATTTGAACAAATGTGATAGAATTTCCGTGAATCCTTATATTAACCTTAATGTAAAATGATCTGATCGGGTCTCTGTTCGCCCTAGCCTAGAAGTTTAATAGTGCATTTTATTCGCCACTTCATGCGCTTTGAGATGCCGCTTAGCCAAATACGCTATCTGAAAAAGGAGCGACGCAAATTGAACAAATGTGATAGAATTTCCGTGAATTCTTATATTAACCTTAATGTGAAATGATCTAATCGGGTCTCTGTTCGCCCTAGCCTAGAAGTTTAATAGTGCATTTTAGTCGCCATTTCATGCGCTTTGAGATCCCGCTTAGCCCAATACGCTATCTGAAATAGGAGCGACGTAAAATGAACAAATGTGATAGAATTTCCCTGAAATCTTATATTAATCAAAATATAAAATGATCTAATCGGGTCTCTGATTGCCCTATCATAGAAGATTAGTAGTGCATTTTACTCGCCATTCCACGCGCTTTATGATGCCGCCTAGCCCAGTACGCTATCTGAAATAGGAGCGACGTAAATTGACAAATGTGATAGAATTTCGCTGAATTCTTAAATTAACCATAATATAAAATGATCTAATCGGGTCTCTGATTGCCCTATCATAGAATTTTAATAGTGCATTTTACTCGCCATTCCACGCGCTTTAAGATGCCGCCTATCCCAGTACGCTATCTGAAATAGGAGCGACGTAAATTGAGCAAATGTGATAGAATTTTGCTGAATTCTTAAATTAACCATAATATAAAATGATCTAGCCTGGTCTCTGTTTGCCCTAGCCTAGAAGTTTAATAGTGCATTTCACTCGTCATTTCATGCGCTTTGAGATGCGTCTAAGCCCAATAAGCTATCTGTAATAGGAGCGACGTAAATTTTACAAATGTGATAGGATTTCGTTGAATTCTTATGTTAACCAAAATATAAAATGATCTAATCGGGTCTCTGATTGCCCTATCATAGAAGTTTAATAGTGCATTTTATTCGCCATTTCATGCGCTTTGAGATGCCGCGTAGCCCAATACGCTATCTGAAATAGGAGCGACGTAAATTGAACAAATGTGATAGAATTTCCCTGAATTCTTATATTAACCTTAATGTAAAATGATCTAATCGGGTCGCTGTTCGCCCTACCCTAGAAGTTTAATAGTGCATTTCACTCGTCACTTCATGCGCTTTGAGATGCCGCTAAGCCCAATAAACTATCGGAAATAGGAGCGACGTAAATTGAACAAATGTGATGGAATTTCGCAGTATTCTTATGTTAACCAAAATATAAAATGATCTAATCTGATCTCTGTTCGCCATAGCCTAGAAGTTTACTAGTGCATTTTGTTCGCCATTTCATGCGCTTTGTGATGCCGCTTAGCCCAATACGCTATCTGAAATAGGAGCGACGTAAATTGAACAAATGTGATAGAATTTCCGTGAAATCTTATATTAAACAAAATATAAAATGATCTAATCGGGTCTCTGATTGCTCTATCATAGAAGTTTAGTAGTGCATTTTACTCGCCCTTCCACGCGCTTTAAGATGCCGCCTAGCCCAGTAGGCTATCTGAAATAGGAGCGACGTAAGATGAACAAATGTGATAGAATTACGCTGAATTCTTATATTAACCGTGATATAAAATGAACTAATCGGGTCTCCGTTTGCCTTATCCTAGAAGTTTAATAGCGCATTTTACTCGCCATTTCATGCGCTTTGAGAGGCCGCTTAGCCTAATACGCTATCTGAAATAGGAGCGACGTAAATTGAACAAATGTGATAGAATTTCCGTGAATTCTTATATTAACCTTAATGTGAAATGATCTAATCGGGTCTCTGTTCGCCCTAGCCTAGAAGTTTAATAGTGCATTTTAGTCGCCATTTCATGCGCTTTGAGATCCCGCTTAGCCCAATACGCTATCTGAAATAGGAGCGACGTAAAATGAACAAATGTGATAGAATTTCCCTGAAATCTTATATTAATCAAAATATAAAATGATCTAATCGGGTCTCTGATTGCCCTATCATAGAAGATTAGTAGTGCATTTTACTCGCCATTCCACGCGCTTTATGATGCCGCCTAGCCCAGTACGCTATCTGAAATAGGAGCGACGTAAATTGACAAATGTGATAGAATTTCGCTGAATTCTTAAATTAACCATAATATAAAATGATCTAATCGGGTCTCTGATTGCCCTATCATAGAATTTTAATAGTGCATTTTACTCGCCATTCCACGCGCTTTAAGATGCCGCCTATCCCAGTACGCTATCTGAAATAGGAGCGACGTAAATTGAGCAAATGTGATAGAATTTTGCTGAATTCTTAAATTAACCATAATATAAAATGATCTAGCCTGGTCTCTGTTTGCCCTAGCCTAGAAGTTTAATAGTGCATTTCACTCGTCATTTCATGCGCTTTGAGATGCCTCTAAGCCCAATAAGCTATCTGTAATAGGAGCGACGTAAATTTTACAAATGTGATAGGATTTCGTTGAATTCTTATGTTAACCAAAATATAAAATGATCTAATCGGGTCTCTGATTGCCCTATCATAGAAGTTTAATAGTGCATTTTAGTCGCCATTTCATGCGCTTTGAGATCCCGCTTAGCCCAATACGCTATCTGAAATAGGAGCGACGTAAAATGAACAAATGTGATAGAATTTCCCTGAAATCTTATATTAATCAAAATATAAAATGATCTAATCGGGTCTCTGATTGCCCTATCATAGAAGAGTAGTAGTGCATTTTACTCGCCATTCCACGCGCTTTAAGATGCCGCCTAGCCCAGTACGCTATCTGAAATAGGAGCGACGTAAGATGAACAAATGTGATAGAATTACGCTGAATTCTTATATTAATCGTAATATAAAATGATCTAATCGGGTCTCTGTTTGCCCTACCCTAGAAGTTTAATAGTGAATTTTATTCGCCATTTCATGCGCTTTGAGATGCCGCATAGCCTAATACGCTATCTGAAATAGGAGCGACGTAAATTGAACAAATGTGATAGAATTTCCGTGAATTCTTATATTAACCTTAATGTAAAATGATCTAATCGGGTCTCTGTTTGCCCTACCCTAGAAGTTTAATAGTGCATGTCACTCGTCATTTCATGCGCTTTAAGGTGCCGCCTAGCCCAGTACGCTATCTGAAATAGGAGCGACGTAAGCTGAACAAATGTGATAGAATTTTGCTGAATTATTAAGTTAACCATAATATAAAATGATCTAATCGGGTCTGTGTTTGCCCTACCCTAGAAGTTTAATAGTGCATTTTACACGACACTTCATGCGCCTTCAGATGCCGCTTAGCCCAATAAGCTATCGGAAGTAGGAGCGACGTAAATTGAACAAATGTGATAGAATTTCGCAGAATTCTTATGTTAACCAAAATATAAAATGATCTAATCTGGTCTCTGTTTGCCTTATCCTAGAAGTTTAATAGTGCATTTTAGTCGCCATTTCATGCGCTTTGAGATCCCGCTTAGCTCAATACGCTATCTGAAATAGGAGCGACGTAAATTCAACAAATGTGATAGAATTTCCCTGAAATCTTATATTAATCAAAATATAAAATGATATAATCGGGTCTCTGATTGCCCTATCATAGAAGATTAGTAGTGCATTTTACTCGCCATTCCACGCGCTTTAAGATGCCGCCTAGCCCAGTACGCTATCTGAAATAGGAGCGACGTAAGTTGAACAAATGTGATAGAATTACGCTGAATTCTTATATTAACCAAAATATAAAATGATCTAATCGGGTCTCTGATTGCCCTATCATAGAAGTTTAGTGGTGCATATTACTCGCCATTCCGCGCGCTTTAAGATGCCGCCTAGCCCAATACGCTATCTGAAATAGGAGCCACGTAAATTGAACAAATGTGATAGAATTTCGCTGAATTCTTATATTAACCAAAGTATAAAATGATCTAATCTGGTCTCTGATTGCCCTACCATAGAAGGTTAATAGTGCATTTTACTCGCCATTCCACGCGCTTTAAGATGCTGCCTAGCCCAGTACGCTGTCTGAAATAGAAGCGACGTAAATTGAACAAGTGTGATAGAATCTCGCTGAATACTTATATTAACCTTAATGTAAAATGATGTAATCGGGTCTCTGTTCGCCCTACCCTAGAAGTTTAATAGTGCATTTCACTCGTCATTTCATGCGCTTTGAGATGCCGCCTAGCCCAATACGCTATCAGAAATAGGAGCGACGTAAATTGAACAAATGTGACAGAATTACGCTGCATTCTTATATTAACGGAAGTATAAAATGATCTAGTCTGGTCTCAGTTTGCCCTATCATAGAAGTTTAATAGTGCATTTTACTCGCCATTTCATGCGCTTTAAGATGCCGCATGGCCCAGCACGCTATCTGAAACAGGAGCGACGTAAATTGAACAAATGTGATAGAATTTTGCTGGCATCTTAAATTAACCATAATATAAAATGATCTAATCGTGTCTCTGTTTGCCCTACCCTAGAAGTTTAATAGTGCATTTTACTCGTCACTTCATGCGCCTTCAGATGCCGCTTAGCCCAATAAGCTATCTGAAATAGGAGCGACGTAAATTGAACAAATGTGATAAAATTTCGCAGAATCCTTATGTTAACCAAAGTATAAAATGATCTAATCTGGTCTCTGTTCGCCCTAGCCTAGAATTTTAATAGTGCATTTTGTTCGCCATTTCATGCGCTTTGTGATGCCGCTTAGCCCAATACGCTATCTGAAATAGGAGCGACGTAAATTGAACAAATGTGATAGAATTTCCCTGAAATCTTATATTAAACAAAATATAAAATGATCTAATCGGGTCTCTGATTGCCCTATCATAGAAGATTAGTAGTGCATTTTACTCGCCATTCCACGCGCTTTATGATGCCGCCTAGCCCAGTACGCTATCTGAAATAGGAGCGACGTAACTTGAACAAATGTGATAGAATTACGCTGAATTCTTATATTAACCGTAATATAAAACGATCTAATCGGGTCTCTGTTTGCCTTATCCTAGAAGTTTAATAGCGCATTTTACTCGCCATTTCATGCGCTTTGAGATGCCGCTTAGCCCAATACGCTATCTGAAACAGGAGCGACGTAAATTGAACAAATGTGATAGAATTTTGCTGGCATCTTAAATTAACCATAATATAAAATGATCTAATCGTGTCTCTGTTTGCCCTACCCTAGACGTTTAATAGTGCATTTTACTCGTCACTTCATGCGCCTTCAGATGCCGCTTAGCCCAATAAGCTATCTGAAATAGGAGCGACGTAAATTGAACAAATGTGATAAAATTTCGCAGAATCCTTATGTTAACCAAAGTATAAAATGATCTAATCTGGTCTCTGTTCGCCCTAGCCTAGAATTTTAATAGTGCATTTTGTTCGCGATTTCATGCGCTTTGTGATGCCGCTTAGCCCAATACGCTATCTGAAATAGGAGCGACGTAAATTGAACAAATGTGATAGAATTTCCCTGAAATCTTATATTAAACAAAATATAAAATGATCTAATCGGGTCTCTGATTGCCCTATCATAGAAGATTAGTAGTGCATTTTACTCGCCATTCCACGCGCTTTATGATGCCGCCTAGCCCAGTACGCTATCTGAAATAGGAGCGACGTAACTTGAACAAATGTGATAGAATCACGCTGCATTCTTATATTAACCGTAATATAAAATGATCGAATCGGGTCTCTGTTTGCCTTATCCTAGAAGTTTAATAGTGCATTTTATTCGCCATTTCATGCGCTTTGAGATGCCGCTTAGCCCAATACGCTATCTGAAATTGGAGCGACGTAAATTGACAAATGTGATAGAATTTCGCTGAATTCTTAAATTAACCATAATATAAAATGATCTAATCGGGTCTCTGATTGCCCTATCATAGAATTTTAATAGTGCATTTTACTCGCCATTCCACGCCCTTTAAGATGCCGCCTAGCCCAGTACGCTATCTGAAATAGGAGCGACGTAACTTGAACAAATGTGATAGAATCACGCTGCATTCTTATATTAACCGTGATATAAAATGAACTAATCGGGTCTCCGGTTGCCTTATCCTAGAAGTTTAATAGCGCATTTTACTCGCCATTTCATGCGCTTTGAGAGGCCGCTTAGCCCAATACGCTATCTGAAATAGGAGCGACGTAAATTGAACAAATGTGATAGAATTTCCGTGAAATCTTATATTAAACAAAATATAAAATGATCTAATCGGGTCTCTGATTGCCCTATCATAGAAGTTTAGTAGTGCATTTTACTCGTCATTCCACGCGCTTTAAGGTGCCGCCTAGCCCAGTACGCTATCTGAAATAGGAGCGACGTAAGTTGAACAAATTTGATAGAATTTTGCTGAATTCTTAAATTAACCATAATATAAAATGGTCTAATCGGGTCTCTGTTTGCCCTACCCTAGAAGTTTAATAGTGCATTTTACTCGTCACTCCATGCGCCTTCAGATGCCGCTTAGCCCAATAAGCTATCTGAAATAGGAGCGACGTAAATTGAACAAATGTGATAAAATTTCGCAGAATCCTTATGTTAACCAAAATATAAAATGATCTAATCTGGTCTCTGTTCGCCCTAGCCTAGAAGTTTAATAGTGCATTTTGTTCGCCATTTCATGCGCTTTGAGATGCCGCATAGCCCAATACGCTATCTGAAATAGGAGCGACGTAAATTGAACAAATGTGATAGAATTTCGCTGAATTCTTATATTAACCAAAATATAAAATGATCTAATCGGGTCTCTGATTGCCCTATCATAGAAGTTTAGTGGTGCATATTACTCGCCATTCCACGCGCTTTAAGATGCCGCCTAGCCCAATACGCTATCTGAAATAGGAGCCACGTAAATTGAACAAATGTGATAGAATTTCGCTGAATTCTTATATTAACCAAAGTATAAAATGATCTAATCTGGTCTCTGATTGCCCTATCATAGAAGGTTAATAGTGCATTTTACTCGCCATTCCACGCGCTCTAAGATGCCGCCTAGCCCAGTACGCTATCTGAAATAGGAGCGACGTAACTTGAACAAATGTGATAGAATCACGCTGCATTCTTATATTAACAGTAATATAAAATGATCTAATCGGGTCTCTGTTTGCCTTATCCTAGAAGTATAATAGTGCATTATACTCGCCATTTCATGCGCTTTTAGATGCCGCTTAGCCCAGGGCGCTATCTGAAATAGGAACGACGTAAATTGAACAAATGTGAGAGAATCTTGCTGAATTCTTAAATTAACCATAATATAAAATGATCTAATCGGGTCCCTGTTTGCCCTACCCTAGAAGTTTGATAGTGCATTTCACTCGTCATTTCATGCGCTTGGAGATGCCGCTTAGCCCAATACGCTATCTGAAATAGGAGCGACGTAAATTGAACAAATGTGATAGAATTTCGCTGAATTCTTAAATTAACCAAAGTATAAAATGATCTAATCTAGTCTCTGATTGCCCTATCATAGAAGGTTAATAGTGCATTTTACTCGCCATTCCACGCGCTTTAAGATGCCGCCTAGCCCAGTACGCTATCTGAAATAGGAGCGACGTAAATTGAACAAATGTGATAGAATCACGCTGCATTCTTATATTAACCGTAATATAAAATGATCGAATCGGGTCTCTGTTTGCCTTATCCTAGAAGTTTAATAGTGCATTTTATTCGCCATTTCATGCGCTTTGAGATGCCGCTTAGCCCAATACGCTATCTGAAATTGGAGCGACGTAAATTGACAAATGTGATAGAATTTCGCTGAATTCTTAAATTAACCATAATATAAAATGATCTAATCGGGTCTCTGATTGCCCTATCATAGAATTTTAATAGTGCATTTTACTCGCCATTCCACGCGCTTTAAGATGCCGCCTATCCCAGTACGCTATCTGAAATAGGAGCGACGTAAATTGAGCAAATGTGATAGAGTTTTGCTGAATTCTTAAATTAACCATAATATAAAATGATCTAATCGGGTCTCTGTTTGCCCTAGCCTAGAAGTTTAATAGTGCATTTCACTCGTCATTTCATGCGCTTTGAGATGCCTCTAAGCCCAATAAGCTATCTGTAATAGGAGCGACGTAAATTTTACAAATGTGATAGGATTTCGTTGAATTCTTATGTTAACCAAAATATAAAATGATCTAATCGGGTCTCTGATTGCCCTATCATAGAAGTTTAATAATGCATTTTATTCGCCATTTCATGCGCTTTGAGATGCCGCGTAGCCCAATACGCTATCTGAAATAGGAGCGACGTAAATTGAACAAATGTGATAGAATTTCCCTGAATTCTTATATTAACCTTAATGTAAAATGATCTAATCGGGTCGCTGTTCGCCCTACCCTAGAAGTTTAATAGTGCATTTCACTCGTCACTTCATGCGCTTTGAGATGCCGCTAAGCCCAATAAACTATCGGAAATAGGAGCGACGTAAATTGAACAAATGTGATGGAATTTCGCAGTATTCTTATGTTAACCAAAATATAAAATGATCTAATCTGATCTCTGTTCGCCATAGCCTAGAAGTTTACTAGTGCATTTTGTTCGCCATTTCATGCGCTTTGTGATGCCGCTTAGCCCAATACGCTATCTGAAATAGGAGCGACGTAAATTGAACAAATGTGATAGAATTTCGCTGAATTCTTAAATTAACCATAATATAAAATGATCTAATCGGGTCTCTGATTGCCCTATCATAGAATTTTAATAGTGCATTTTACTCGCCATTCCACGCCCTTTAAGATGCCGCCTAGCCCAGTACGCTATCTGAAATAGGAGCGACGTAACTTGAACAAATGTGATAGAATCACGCTGCATTCTTATATTAACCGTGATATAAAATGAACTAATCGGGTCTCCGGTTGCCTTATCCTAGAAGTTTAATAGCGCATTTTACTCGCCATTTCATGCGCTTTGAGAGGCCGCTTAGCCCAATACGCTATCTGAAATAGGAGCGACGTAAATTGAACAAATGTGATAGAATTTCCGTGAAATCTTATATTAAACAAAATATAAAATGATCTAATCGGGTCTCTGATTGCCCTATCATAGAAGTTTAGTAGTGCATTTTACTCGTCATTCCACGCGCTTTAAGGTGCCGCCTATCCCAGTACGCTATCTGAAATAGGAGCGACGTAAGTTGAACAAATGTGATAGAATTTTGCTGAATTCTTAAATTAACCATAATATAAAATGGTCTAATCGGGTCTCTGTTTGCCCTACCCTAGAAGTTTAATAGTGCATTTTACTCGTCACTCCATGCGCCTTCAGATGCCGCTTAGCCCAATAAGCTATCTGAAATAGGAGCGACGTAAATTGAACAAATGTGATAAAATTTCGCAGAATCCTTATGTTAACCAAAATATAAAATGATCTAATCTGGTCTCTGTTCGCCCTAGCCTAGAAGTTTAATAGTGCATTTTGTTCGCCATTTCATGCGCTTTGAGATGCCGCATAGCCCAATACGCTATCTGAAATAGGAGCGACGTAAATTGAACAAATGTGATAGAATTTCGCTGAATTCTTATATTAACCAAAATATAAAATGATCTAATCGGGTCTCTGATTGCCCTATCATAGAAGTTTAGTGGTGCATATTACTCGCCATTCCACGCGCTTTAAGATGCCGCCTAGCCCAATACGCTATCTGAAATAGGAGCCACGTAAATTGAACAAATGTGATAGAATTTCGCTGAATTCTTATATTAACCAAAGTATAAAATGATCTAATCTGGTCTCTGATTGCCCTATCATAGAAGGTTAATAGTGCATTTTACTCGCCATTCCACGCGCTCTACGATGCCGCCTAGCCCAGTACGCTATCTGAAATAGGAGCGACGTAACTTGAACAAATGTGATAGAATCACGCTGCATTCTTATATTAACAGTAATATAAAATGATCTAATCGGGTCTCTGTTTGCCTTATCCTAGAAGTATAATAGTGCATTATACTCGCCATTTCATGCGCTTTTAGATGCCGCTTAGCCCAGGGCGCTATCTGAAATAGGAACGACGTAAATTGAACAAAGGTGAGAGAATCTTGCTAAATTCTTAAATTAACCATAATATAAAATGATCTAATCGGGTCCCTGTTTGCCCTACCCTAGAAGTTTGATAGTGCATTTCACTCGTCATTTCATGCGCTTGGAGATGCCGCTTAGCCCGATACGCTATCTGAAATAGGAGCGACGTAAATTGAACAAATGTGATAGAATTTCGCTGAATTCTTATATTAACCAAAATATAAAATGATCTAATCGGGTCTCTGATTGCCCTATCATAGAAGTTTAGTAGTGCATTTTACTCGTCATTCCACGCGCTTTAAGGTGCCGCCTATCCCAGTACGCTATCTGAAATAGGAGCGACGTAAATTGAACAAATGTGATAGAATTTCGCTGAATTCTTAAATTAACCATAATATAAAATGATCTAATCGGGTCTCTGATTGCCCTATCATAGAATTTTAATAGTGCATTTTACTCGCCATTCCACGCGCTTTAAGATGCCGCCTATCCCAGTACGCTATCTGAAATAGGAGCGACGTAAATTGAGCAAATGTGATAGAATTTTGCTGAATTCTTAAATTAACCATAATATAAAATGATCTAATCGGGTCTCTGTTTGCCCTAGCCTAGAAGTTTAATAGTGCATTTCACTCGTCATTTCATGCGCTTTGAGATGCCTCTAAGCCCAATAAGCTATCTGTAATAGGAGCGACGTAAATTTTACAAATGTGATAGGATTTCGTTGAATTCTTATGTTAACCAAAATATAAAATGATCTAATCGGGTCTCTGATTGCCCTATCATAGAAGTTTAATAGTGCATTTTATTCGCCATTTCATGCGCTTTGAGATGCCGCGTAGCCCAATACGCTATCTGAAATAGGAGCGACGTAAATTGAACAAATGTGATAGAATTTCCCTGAATTCTTATATTAACCTTAATGTAAAATGATCTAATCGGGTCGCTGTTCGCCCTACCCTAGAAGTTTAATAGTGCATTTCACTCGTCACTTCATGCGCTTTGAGATGCCGCTAAGCCCAATAAACTATCGGAAATAGGAGCGACGTAAATTGAACAAATGTGATGGAATTTCGCAGTATTCTTATGTTAACCAAAATATAAAATGATCTAATCTGATCTCTGTTCGCCATAGCCTAGAAGTTTACTAGTGCATTTTGTTCGCCATTTCATGCGCTTTGTGATGCCGCTTAGCCCAATACGCTATCTGAAATAGGAGCGACGTAAATTGAACAAATGTGATAGAATTTCCGTGAAATCTTATATTAAACAAAATATAAAATGATCTAATCGGGTCTCTGATTGCTCTATCATAGAAGTTTAGTAGTGCATTTTACTCGCCCTTCCACGCGCTTTAAGATGCCGCCTAGCCCAGTAGGCTATCAGAAATAGGAGCGACGTAAATTGAACAAATGTGATAGAATTTCCGTGAAATGTTATATTAAACAAAATATAAAATGATCTAATCGGGTCTCTGATTGCCCTATCATAGAAGTTTAGTAGTGCATTTTACTCGTCATTCCACGCGCTTTAAGGTGCCGCCTAGCCCAGTACGCTATCTGAAATAGGAGCGACGTAAGTTGAACAAATGTGATAGAATTTTGCTGAATTATTAAATTAACCATAATATAAAATGATCTAATCGGGTCTGTGTTTGCCCTACCCTAGAAGTTTAATAGTGCATTTTACTCGGCACTTCATGCGCCTTCAGATGCCGCTTAGCCCAAGAAGCTATCTGAAATAGGAGCGACGTAAATTGAACAAATGTGATAAAATTTCGCAGAATCCTTATGTTAACCAAAGTATAAAATGATCTAATCTGGTCTCTGTTCGCCCTAGCCTAGAAGTTTAATAGTGCATTTTGTTCGCCATTTCATGCGCTTTGTGATGCCGCTTAGCCCAATACGCTATCTGAAATAGGAGCGACGTAAATTGAACAAATGTGATAGAATTTCCCTGAAATCTTATATTAAACAAAATATAAAATGATCTAATCGGGTCTCTGATTGCTCTATCATAGAAGTTTAGTAGTGCATTTTACTCGCCCTTCCACGCGCATTAATATGCCTCCTAGCACAGTACGCTATCTGAAATAGGAGCGACGTAAGATGAACAAATGTGATAGAATTACGCTGAATTCTTATATTAACCGTAATATAAAATGATCTAATCGGGTCTCCGTTTGCCTTATCCTAAAAGTTTAATAGCGCATTTTACTCGCCATTTCATGCGCTTTGAGAGGCCGCTTAGCCCAATACGCTATCTGAAATAGGAGCGACGTAAATTGAACAAATGTGATAGAATTTCGCTGAATTCTTAAATTAACCATAATATAAAATGATCTCATCGGGTCTCTGTTTGCCCTACCCTAGAAGTTTAATAGTGCATTTTACTCGCCATTTCATGCGCTTTCAGATGCCGCATAGCCCAATACGCTGTCTGAAATAGGAGCGACGTAATTTGAACAAATGTGATAGAATTTCCGTGAGTCCTTATATTAACCTTAATGTAAAATGATCTAATCGGGTCTCTGTTCGCCCTACCATAGAAGTTTAGTAGTGCATTTTACTCGCCATTTCATGCGCTTTGGGATGCCGCATAGCCCAATACGCTATCTGAAATAGGAGCGACGTAAATTGAACAAATGTGATAGAATTTCCGTGAATCCTTATATTAACCTTAATGTAAAATGATCTGATCGGGTCTCTGTTCGCCCTAGCCTAGAAGTTTAATAGTGCATTTTATTCGCCACTTCATGCGCTTTGAGATGCCGCTTAGCCAAATACGCTATCTGAAAAAGGAGCGACGCAAATTGAACAAATGTGATACTATTTCCCTGAAATCTTATATTAAACAAAATATAAAATGATCTAATCGGGTCTCTGATTGCTCTATCAAAGAAGTTTAGTAGTGCATTTTACTCGCCCTTCCACGCGCTTTAAGATGCCGCCTAGTCCAGTACGCTATCTGAAATAGGAGCGACGTAAGATGAACAAATGTGATAATATTACGCTGAATTCTTATATTAATCGTAATATAAATTGATCTAATTGGGTCTCTGTTTGCCCTACCCTAGAAGTGTAATAGTGAATTTTATTCGCCATTTCATGCGCTTTGAGATGCCGCATAGCCTAATACGCTATCTGAAATAGGAGCGACGTAAATTGAACAAATGTGATAGAATTTCCGTGAATTCATATATTAACCTTAATGTAAAATGATCTAATCGGGTCTCTGTTCGCCCTACCATAGAAGTCTAATGGTGCATTTCACTCGCCATTTCATGCGGTTTGTGATGCCGCTTAAACCAATACGCTATCTGAAATAGGAGCGACGTAAGTTGAACAAATGTGATAGAATTTCGCTGAATTCTTTTATTAACCATAATGTAAAATGATCTGATCGGGTCTCTGTTCGCCCTAGCCTAGAAGTTTGATAGTGCATTTTATTCGCCATTTCATGCGCTTTGAGATGCCGCTTAGCCGAATACGCTATCTGAAATAGGAGCGACGTAAATTGAACAAATGTGATAGAATTTCCCTGAAATCTTATATTAATCAAAATATAAAATGATCTAATCGGGTCTCTGATTGCCGTATCATAAAAGATTAGTAGTGCATATCACTCGCCATTTCATGCGCTTTCAGATCCCGCTTAGCCCAATACGCCATCTGAAATAGGAGCGACGTAAATTGAACAAATGTGATAGAATTTCCCTGAAATCTTATATTAATCAAAATATAAAATGATCTAATCGGGTCTCTGATTGCCCTATCATGGAAGATTAGTAATGCATTTTACTTGCCATTCCACGCGCTTTATGATGCCGCCTAGCCCAGTACGCTATCTGAAATAGGAGCGACGTAACTTGAACAAATGTGATATAATTACGCTGAATTCTTATATTAACCGTAATATAAAACGATCTAATCGGGCCTCTGTTTGCCTTATCCTAGAAGTTTAATAGCGCATTTTACTCGCCATTTCATGCGCTTTGAGATGCCGCTTAGCCCAATACGCTATCTGGAATAGGAGCGACGTAAATTGAACAAATGTGATAGAATTTCCGTGAATTCTTATATTAACCTTAATGTAAAATGATCCAATCGGGTCTCTGTTCGCCCTACCATAGAAGTCTAATAGTGCATTTCACTCGCCATTTCATGCGCTTTGAGATGCCGCTTAGCCCAATACGCTATCTGAAATAGGAGCGACGTAAGATGAACAAATGTGATAGAATTACGCTGAATTCTTTTATTAACCATAATGTAAAATGATCTGCTCGGGTCACTGTTCGCCCTAGCCTAGAAGATTAATAGTTCATTTTATTCTCGATTTCATGCGCTTTGAGATGCCGCTTAGCCCAATACGCTATCTGAAATTGGAACGACGTAAATTGAACAAATGTGATAGAATTTCGCTGAATTCTTAAATTAACCATAATATAAAATGATCTAATCGTGTCTCTGATTGCCGTATCATAGAAGTTTAATAGTGCATTTTACTCGCCATTCCACGCCCTTTAAGATGCCGCCTAGCCCAGTACGCTATCTGAAATAGGAGCGACGTAACTTGAACAAATGTGATAGAATCACGCTGCATTCTTATATTAACCGTAATATAAAACGATCTAATCGGGTCTCTGTTTGCCTTATCCTAGAAGTTTAATAGCGCATTTTACTCGCCATTTCATGCGCTTTGAGATGCCGCTTAGCCCAATACGCTATCTGAAATAGGAGCGACCTAAATTGAACGAATGTGATAGAATTTCGCTCAATTCTTAAATTAACCATAATATAAAATGATCTAATCGGGTCTCTGTTTGCCCTACCCTAGAACTTTAATAGTGCATTTTACTCGTTATTTCATGCGCTTTGAGATGCCGCTTAGCCCAATACGCTATCAGAAATAGGAGCGACGTAAGTTGAACAAATGTGATAGAATTACGCTGAATTCTTTTATTAACCATAATGTAAAATGATCTGCTCGGGTCACTGTTCGCCCTAGCCTAGAAGATTAATAGTTCATTTTATTCGCCATTTCATGCGCTTTGAGATGCCGCTTAGCCCAACACGCTATCTGAAATTGGAACGACGTAAATTGAACAAATGTGATAGAATTTCGCTGAATTCTTAAATTAACCATAATATAAAATGATCTAATCGTGTCTCTGATTGCCCTATTATAGAAGTTTAATAGTGCATTTTACTCGCCATTCCACGCCCTCTAAGATGCCGCCTAGCCCAGTACGCTATCTGAAATAGGAGCGACGTAACTTGAACAAATGTGATAGAATCACGCTGCATTCTTATATTAACCGTGATATAAAATGAACTAATCGGGTCTCCGTTTGCCTTATCCTAGAAGTTTAATAGCGCATTTTACTCGCCATTTCATGCGCTTTGAGAGGCCGCTTAGCCCAATACGCTATCTGAAATAGGAGCGACGTAAATTGAACAAATGTGATAGAATTTCCGTGAAATCTTATATTAAACACAATATAAAATGATCTAATCGGGTCTCTGATTGCCCTATCATAGAAGTTTAGTAGTGTATTTTACTCGTCACTTCATGCGCCTTCAGATGCCGCATAGCCCAATAAGCTATCTGAAATAGGAGCGACGTAAATTGAACAAATGTGATAGAATTTTGCTGAATTCTTAAATTAACCATAATATAAAATGGTCTAATCGGGTCTCTGTTTGCCCTACCCTAGAAGTTTAATAGTGCATTTTACTCGTCACTTCATGCGCCTTCAGATGCCGCTTAGCCCAATAAGCTATCTGAAATAGGAGCGACGTAAATTGAACAAATGTGATAAAATTTCGCAGAATCCTTATGTTAACCAAAATATAAAATGATCTAATCTGGTCTCTGTTCGCCCTAGCCTAGAAGTTTAATAGTGCATTTTATTCGCCATTTCATGCGCTTTGAGATACCGCATAGCCCAATACGCTATCTGAAATAGGAGCGACGTAAATTGAACAAATGTGATAAAATTTCACTGAATTCTTATATTAACCAAAATATAAAATGATCTAATCGGGTCTC